>JAJEJO010000551.1:9566-21812 GCA_020662805.1 Glaucomys volans
CCTTTCTGATATTGAAAGAAAGAAAGAAAGGAAGAAAGGAAGAAAAAGAAAGAAAGAAAGAAAGAAAGAAAGAAAGAAAGAAAGAAAGAAAGAAAGAAAGAAAGAAAGAAAGAAGAAAGAAAGAGAAAGAAGAAAGAAAGAAAGAAAGAAAGAAAGAAAGAAAGAAAGAAAGAAAGAAAGAAAGAAAGGATGGATGGATCTCACTTTTTTCAATGATAGACCTTGCTTTCACAGTTATTTTCTTCAAAATTGAGGCAAACAGCTTTCTCCAGAAATTGAGAAGTGAACATTCTCTTGTACGCTCTGGGTTCTCATGTTTCCTAACAAATAGCTTCCTCCACTTGAATAGATGTGCTGTGCCTCAAAAACATGAGAATATCAGCAAATATATGATGTTCAAGGAAAGCAGAGCTAGCAATTGTTTTGAGAAAGAACTAAGACTTTTTGAGGACTTTTTTCTCTCTTAGGGCTACTCTAAAAATAATTGACTTGGTCCACTTAAGAGACTTTCTAGCCCTTCAGGTTAACCAACGCTGCCTAAGGTCTTCTTATACCTTAAGAAATTTCAGAAAAACTGCCTCTAAGTCATTGACCTCTCTTATAACATTTCTTTCAGAAAATTTTTTTATAATAAATTTTTTCTCAGTGGGTTTGTTTCCTTCTTTTTTTTATCATCCAAATCTTTATAAATGCCTCTTGCCTGGGATTTAACCTGCCCATAGTGTTATTCTCAAGGACCCATAGAAGATCATCCCTTTGAAATGTAAACATCAAGGAAACTGCTGTTCCACCTCTCAGTTTCTGTGGGAGAATTAATGAACTTGTGTTACCTTGCTTCAAGTTGTAAAACTACCATAAAGAGAACATTTTCAGGTGTGGTGGCACATGCCTATAATCCCAGCTGCTCAGAGGCTGAGGCAGGAGCTTTAGCAAGACCCTGTCTCAGAACAAAATTAAAAAGGCATGGGGATGTCACTTAGTGGTAGAATATTCCTGGGTCCAGTCTCCAGTGCAGGGTGAAACAAATCTGAGAGAAAGTTTATTTGTCCTTTGGGTAAGTCCAATGAACAAACACGTGGCTTGTGTCCCTCATCCCAGTTCTTCAAAACTCTCGTCTATTGTCTTTTGGGAGTAGATGTCTGGTCTTGCTCTGGGTTCTCTCCCCTATTGCTAGTAAAAAAATCAATTTGTCAGTTCATTGTCCATTGTGATAATTTTCCTTATCAGAGGTGGATCATGTGTGGATATGTGAAAGTTAGACTCTTGGAGGGAAGGGTTCTATCAGACATACCGAAAGAAAGTTTTTATCCCTCTGGGGAGTAGCAACGAGGAACTCACAGTCAGGCTGAGTACAAGCATCTGCTGTAATCTTTTCACTGAGGTCAGAATATTATTTTTTTAGAATCTCTCTGCCTTAGAGTGGGAAAGGCCTGGTTCTCAAATGTGCCTTGGATCCCAACTGTAACAGCAACTGCAGTTGATCTTGAGGTATATTGAGAAATTTATTTTTGTTTGATTACAATGCAATCATTAGATGCAGATTTGAACTCATTAAGGAATGTATCTCAGTGTTTAAAAATATAGAGATAATTATATGAACCATTATTAATGGTTTCATTAATTGCTTAGATTAAATGAAATTTTAAGTAAAAGTTATAGAATGTCAAAATTAGAAGAAAGATTCAAGCGGTACTTTCAAAAACAATTGCTTATACTGAGTCTCTAAAGTAGAATTTCTAATTTCTCTTGGCCAGGATAGTGTTTCTATATGTAGGTTCAATCCTAGAAAAGTAGCTACATTATATGAGGCATTACAGGTAATAAGGAAATAAATATGTTAATTGTCTCTATCATTTGCATATATGGATCCTTTTTAAAAATCCTTCACATTACAGATATCCAATACATTTCCTTTCCAAACTGTGATTTTTAAAAATATATATTTGGAAAACTTTATCTCCCTACTCATACTGCCTAATTAGCACATTCATTCTTCACAAAATAAAATTATGTTTTCTCAAAAATTATCTCTATATACTCCTCTAAATGTTTTTCATAAAATTAATATTTAAATTACTTAATTAAAACTCTCTCAAATATAATGCTTTGGAATTTCCAATTATGATGTTTAAAATTAGAAATGAAGATTAAACATAACATCCCCAGGTATTTCTGAGCAGAAAAAACTAAATGGAAATAACATAGTTAGTTGAGTCCTGCTGTATTTCAGGCTGAGCTTGTCTGATTAGCGTTCCTGAATCCCACATCACAGAATAACTCATATGGAATTTGCTGTCCTGTAAATCACTGAAGCATTTTTGTCACATGCTAATGTTAACTCAGTACTTACATCATTTGCAATTTGAACTAAGTATGGTGTCTTCCATGTGTGCATCTTTACTATATTTAATTTGCTCAATTCAGCTCATCATTACAGGTCATAAGGATCATTTCTGGAATGTAATTGTTCTGCAGTGTGTTCACTAACCCTTCAAGCTTCCAGTGACCCACAAATTTAATGGACATACAATCTCTTGCTCTCTATTTACTCATCCAAGTTACTGATTAAAATGTGAGAAGGATACCTCGGAAGACACACAGTTCTGAGGCCTCTGTTCAAAATGATAATAGTTTTGAAATCTTTTTTGGTAATTTTCCTTTTAAATGAGTTACAGACGTACTGATTAGTGGTCCCTGCAATTAGACTACATGATGAAATGTGTGTAATGGCAGATTGGTAATAAATAGTGAGTATGTTTTTCATTAAAAAAAATGATGGTCTGTTTCTGATATTTTATGTGACATACATAAAGGATTTAAAAACAAAACAAATAAAAGAGTGAATGTCAGATTTTAAACCAGTAGAGGCCATGACTCATGCTAAGCTGTTCTTAAAATCCTGGATTGATATCCAAGGTTCTAGGTTTATAGAAATGTACACATTTTGGGGGAAAAATTATCTCTACATAGTTGATATGTTTCATATAAATTTTATAACCTAGAGTTTTACTCTTTCTAAAGATTTGAAAGAAGTATCTCTTAAATCATAAATATAAATATAATTCCCCAATTCCCCTCTTTGAGGAAATTATGATATTTATCCATAGCACCATGAGCAAAGGTGATCTGGGATACAGCTTTTTAAAAGTGAGGAGAAAGATGAAAAAAATATTTAAATATAGACTAAACTCATTATGTAGTTTGCTTTGGATATACTTGAACAAAGCATTCTGCTGTATCTTTCACATTGTAGCACTTTGAACTTCAACAAGTCTGCATTTAATTCTTTATCATTTATTCTACGTTCGATTTTGTGCTGTGCTAGAATCTGATATGCCTGGGTTTCCTCATCTTTAATATTGTGATGATGAAAACACTTATTTCATGAATAGTGTGAGCACAATGTCATAGAACCTCTGTAAAGTACATGACACAGTGACAGATGGAGAGCAAGGGCTGGCCATGAGTTTGTCTCCTCTGGTGTGTATCCTTCGAATTTCATGATATTCTTTTTTCCTCCTTCGCCCAACGTAGAGTCTGGTGGCCTCTTCCTCATATTGGCAACTACTCAATGTCCAGAAAACACAGAAATCAAGGGATGCCAGGGCACAATGGGTATGGCTTAGGCTTCTTGGATTTTTCATGGATTAATAACATAAATATGAAAATTGCATAGCTTTGTCTGATTCAGAGTTCAGACCCCATGAGGAGATCTGTGGCCCAGTGGTGAATTCCCTGATGCATGTATATGCTGTGTGGAAACCAAGTGGGTGGGATATATGGGACCACAGCGTGTCACAGTTATTTCAACAAAGTGTTTTGTAGAGCAGCCGTTCTCAAGGTCAGGTCTTTACCATCAGAGAATCACAGCATTCCACTAAGTCACCAGAGTTTCTCAATCCTGTGCCAAAGTTTTTCATATTTCAAGACATAGTCATAAAAAACAAGCTTTCATAAGCCCTTACCTTAAGTTTTTTAATGAATTGTGTCCTTCAGTGTCGATATGATTCATTGTACCTTACAGTGAAACCCTGAATCTACAAAATTCTGTCCTTGGTAATTTTACAAATCTTGGTCCTTATTCACCAACTTGTCTTTTAGAGAGAAGATATATCAAAAATGAATAACATATAGAAATTTCTATTTAAAATTATAAAATGGAATAAGTGGATGATGATACCTAATGGGGAGTGGGTAGGTGGGGGTAAGAGAAGAATGGAGGAACTTTAGATTATGTACAGGGAAATGAGAGGGGGTAGGGAGCAGGGGTATGAAAGATGGTGGAATGAGACAGACATCATAACCCTATGTACATATATGATTATATGAATGGTATGAATCTACATCATGTACAACCATAGAAACAAAAGTTGTATGCCATTTGTGTACAATGAATCAAAGTGCAATCTGTAAAAGTAATAAAAAAATAAATAAATAAAGTCTAAATAAAACCATGATTACATCTGAAAACCATTGTCTCAATATAAAGATGGAGGTATTTTTATTTATTTTGCAGTTTAAATATTTAATGAGTTTGTGTCCTTTTCTCTTTTTTCATTTTCAAATGAACAATGATTTGATCTAAATTAATTGATTATTATCTCATTAGGTTCCTATGTGGCTGTTACTTTTATTTGTCTGTGAAATGCCAATAAGGTGTACACAAATATTATTTAGACAGTACTTCTCAATCTATCCTTGGCGACAATCTGTTACAAGAGATGACTGTTTTAAGTTTATTATGTACAAAATATTATATTGTTTCTAAGAGTCACAATAATCGATGACCCAAAATTAAGTGCTTCCCTTAAGCATTTTAGAAGATGATGGAGAGGAAAAGTATGCACAGTTAAAAAAGAGGAAGGTTTTATTCTCACAGATAGAAAGTATGACTTCTTTTGCAAGAGTCCCAACATTTTCTGGGCCAGAGTATGGAAATAATTGGATGTTATGTGCAGAAAATGGTTTGAATGATAGAAGTTTCATTTACAAAGGTAAAATTAAAATTTTTATTTCATTTATTCATAAATTCAATAAAATACACTAGACTCCTGCAACAAAGACAGTGTTTGTATGCCTCGCTCTTTCCCCCCCAAATTTTTTTAATATGTTGCTCTAAAGAAGAAAGGTCATTCACTAACATTTTTTATTTCTAAAGCATCAAACAGGATATAGGACATAGAAGATGCTCAGTAAATGATGCAAAAGCAAATTAGAGTAAGCAAGCAGAATTTAAAAAGTTATATGATTTAGAAATATTGTGAATTAAATGTTCTGTAAGATATGATAAAATTATTGTCATGAATGTTCATTATTTTCTAAAATATATGCAGGTACATGCTGTATGTCTTCAAGAAGGTCAAGGACAAATCTTTGCAGCAGTTCTCTGCTCTCTTGTTTAATGAATACAAACTAGATTCTAAGACATTGCTGCCTGTACCCTATATTCTAACTAGGCAAATCTAGTTATCATTCATTTCACACACTCTGCCCTCTTCTACCTCTCTTCCTTTACTTAAATTGTCCTTGACATTTGGAGCAAAATAATCCCTGTATCTTTTCCCTTCCACAGTCTTGTCTTCTGCAAGCAGTCAGCCCATATTTTACTTATTCAGAGAGCAGTCCCTCATTAACCCAGGCCCAGAAGCCTTCCCATACTTATCAGAGAGAACAATCAATTCTGATTTATATGCACAGGGATGACTGGCAGGCAGTACTTTGGGCAACCTCAGTTTTGCCTATCATGGTTTTTAGACAACAGTGACATATTTGTGTACCCCAAGTTTTATATCTGCAATTCTCATATATCATTTACATCAGTCCTTTGAAAAGGAAGCAAATATTAGCTAACTCTCTGATAACTGTTTGAATAGACTAGTAGTCAAGACTACAGGGAAAGTTGAACTGAAATCTGTTGAACATCAAGTATACGGTTCAATGTAGGCCGGATATTCATTTTCTTAAAATGGTGATTCCTTTGAATTTAATGTAATTTTTTTGGTTATTAGTATTGTAAAAAGGGGAAACTGATGTGCAAGAATGCATGTTATACCAAGCTGACAACACCAAGACCACCTCCTTCAACGCCTAACAAAGCATGTGTGGAAGTTCACTTTAAAAACCATGGTACTGAAGCTCTGAGGAGGTAATCAGGGCTAGTTTTGAAGTAGTACGTTCTAAAAATGTTATTTACACTGGTAGAATTATGTGGGTATACATGTGTGCACACATACAGGCATAATATAAAATATGTGTGTATTAAAAATACATAATAGGTTGACCTTTTAAAGTTTCTTTTTCCTGTACAGTCCATAGTTTATCAAAATTCCTTCTTTCTGTTTGTTTTATTTTGTCCTCTCTGGGCCCACCTATAATGTCTGGCAATTCTTTTTATTCCTTTTTTTTTAAAATTTTTTAAAATTTGTTCTAATTGGTTACACATGACAGTAGAGTGTATTTTAACACATTGTACACAAATGGAGCATAATTTCTCATTCCTCTGACTGTACATGGTGCTGAGTCACACCAGTAGTGTAATCATACATGTATATAGTGTAATAATAGTCATTCTACTGTCCTTCCCATCCCTTTTCCCCTCTGCATAATGCAAAGTTCCTTCATTCTTCCTTATCCACCCCTCAGTATGAATCAGCATTCACTTATCAGAGAAAACATTCAGCCTTCAGTGTTTGGGGGATTGGTTTATTTCACTTAGCATATTCTCTAATTTCATTCACTTACCTGTAAATGTCATAATTTCATTCACTTAAGGCTGAATAATATTCCATTGTGTATATGCACCACATTTTGTTTATCCATTCGTCTGTTGAAGGACATAATTGTTGGTTCCCTAGGTTAGCTATTATGAATTGAGATGCTATAAACATTGATGTGACTGTGTTACTGTAGTGTGCTGATGCGAAGTCTTTTGGGTATAAACCAAGGAGTGGGATAGCTGGGTCAAATGGTGGTTTCATTCAAGTCTCTTAGGAATCTCCATAGTGATTTCCATGTGGTAGCACAAATCTGCAGTCCTGCCAGCAATGTACGAGTGTACCTTTTCCCCCATATCCTTGCCAACACTTACTATTGATTGTATTCTTGATAATTGCCCCTCTGACTGGAGTAAGATGAAATCTTGGAGTAGTTTTGATTTGCATTTCTCTAATTGCAAGAGATGTTGAACATTTTTTCATATGTTTGTTGATTGATTGCATTTCTTCTTCTGTGAAGTGCCTGTTCAGTTCCTTAGCCCATTTATTGATTCTTTTTTGTTTGTTTGTTTTTCTTTGGTGTTAAGTTTTTTGAGTTCTTTATATTTCCTGGAGATTAGTGCTCTTATCTGAGGTGCATATGGTAAAGATTTCTTCCCACTCTGTAGACTCTCACTTCCAATTATTGATTGTTTTCTTTGCTGAAAATAAGCTTTTTAGTTCGAATCCATCCCATTTATTGATTCTTAATTTTACTTCTTGTGCTTTAAGAGTCGTGTTAAGGAAGTCAGGTCCTAAGTCGAATGTCTGGCAATTCTTAACAAAGTACTCATATTTAACCAGCTCATTAAAAAGTTGATTGGGCATCTAAGATGTGGGTGAGAGTCAACAGTAATTATCTTCACTGTAGAATTAACTGACTTGCTTCTCTAAAAACAAATCATTTTGGGAGTTTGTTTTGGCGGAGTATGAGGATTTAACTCAGGGGCAGTCCACCAGTCAGCTACATCCCCAGTTCCATTTCATATATTATTTAGAGACAGGGTTGCTTACTGAATTGCTTAGCACCTTTATTTTACTGAGGTTGGCTTTGAACTCAAGATCCCCCTGCCTTGGCCTCCAGAGCCATTGAGTTTGCAAGTGTGCACCATCGTGCCTGACTCATTTCAGGATTTTTGCTAGAATCCTTCTGTTCACCTTAGAAGCTGAAGGAGGTATGATATGTAGGCAAAAAATTACCCCAGTTCTTCACACTTCATATGTGCAGCCTGACCAATGTGGTTCTGCAGCTCTTCTGCCTAGAGATATGGAGTGTGCTTCTCCACTCCTTGAGTCTCGGCTGAATTTGTGACTCATGTTAGCAAACTGAACACAGAAGACATCATGGAAGTTCATTGTTCTTTATCATCACAGCCGTACTGCCATTTTCTTTAACAATGGTTATAAAAAAAGAAAAAAAAAAAAAAAAAAACTCCTGCTATAACAGAGCAATTCAGGAAAGCATTTTACTAACAACAGCATTTCCGGGGATAGATGTCTTCTTTTGTAAAAAACTACCTTCTTCCCTGCCCCCCAACCATTTCTCCCACCTATTCCTCCATCTCTAATATCCTTTCGTTTGGCATTCTAAATTTAAAAAATAAAAATTCCTCTGTGACACCTTCTCCTCTCTTCAGGTTAGAAGACAACACATTTGCCTGCAATAAAGATATAGATGCTGGTTCCAGAAGTCTTGGCTCCATTTGATTTATTAAGGAGGCTCCCTGCACCCTGGAAAGGAGGTACACACTATGGAAATTTGTTTTTGTCCAAGTGCACCCTTTCCCCTTTTAAAAGGCTTTCCTTGTCCTGGAGCTCTTCTGAGATTGAAACTTGGAAACTATTAAATTTCTTCTATCTTCTTTCAAAACTGTCCTTGAATAGCATTTATTTTCCTACCAATTTGACTCATCTCTGGAGCAGAAAGCCCTGAAGCTTCACTTTTTCCTCCCTGGGTAATATTAGAACCACCTGGTATTTGAAGTAGAGAATCTCTCTTCTGCAGATTAATAATTCTTCTGTCATTCATCCTTTTCTGACCACCAGTTCTTACATTTCCTGCTCATTTACTCTAGAGCACTAATTCTCCCTGCATCCTCATTTAGTTTCAGTATATCTATTCTTGGTGTTAACAAGCATTTTCCGCAATGGGCTAGACATACCTATTAGGCCCAGAAGGTTCAGCATCTGCCTTCCCTCTTTTCTTTCTTCCTCTTGTTTTCAACCTTCTTTCTTTCTGTATAGGAACTTATGTGTATACATACACACATATACATATACAATACATACGATACGATAAGATAAATAATCTATATTTATATAGATATATAGATATGTAAACATGTTGAAAGGCATCACAAAATAAAAATTTCTAGGGTTCCTAAAAATAGAAGGTAGCTCTTAGGTCACCATAGCTAAAGTTTTCGTTTTCATGGGCTGTGTGGTCTTTACCATTGTATTATAAAAACATTCATACACATTGGTAAACAAATGGGCATCACTATGTAATACGTTCCTTACAATAACAGATGCCTAGCTGGATGTGGTCTGAGTCACAGCCTGCTGGCTCTGCTTGAATGCGTTCATCCTACTCCTTTCAGAAGCCTTCTGAATATATTTGTTCTCCTGTTTTCCTAGAATAAATGCCATTGTCAGTCAATTTAATTACTCCCTGGACTACCTACTCATTCTCTTGCCCTTTATTTACTTCATTTTTTTTCTTACCAAGTGAGCAAAACCTCACCTCTGGCTAAGTACAATTCTCTGCCTACTCCATACCAGAACCTATGAATCATGTGTGAAAGCAGGCAAACCCCACTTGACATTCATGTTGGTCCCACGTTAAACATATGGCCACCCAAACTGGGCTCTTAATGCCACCAGTCATTCCTACTGAATCTTCCTTGACAAACACACCACCACTCTCCTAGATGTTAATTTCACATCTCCTTCACCAAACACCTACCCTTTCTTCCCCCTTATTCTTATCTTTTGGTATTAGATGATTCTTCACTGAGAAAACTGCAGGAGTTGGACTGAAATTCCATTAACAAGTAGACCCACATATTATTTACCAATATTTTGTTCTATACTGTATCATCTTTAAAAGCATAAAAAGACAGTATTATTTCTCCCATTTTAAAAACGTAATAGATATTCCCCCTTGATTGACTTTCCCCTCCAGCTTCTTTTTTACTCCTTTGTACCAAACTTAAAAAAAAAAAAAAAAAAAAAAGAGAGAGAGAGAGAGAGAGAGCTTGTATTTGCTCACCTAATTACTTCTTTCTTTTATTTCCATTAATCCTGATTTCTCCATTGCTTCACTAATGACTTCCAACTGCTAAATCCAATAATTTCTTAATCTCTTAAATAACCCATCTGTATCATCTGGCATTGGTGATCAGTTTTTCCTCCTTGAAACTCTTGGCTTGTCTTCCATGAGAGCAGCATTTATTTTTCCCTTGTCATTGCCCTCTCTTTATAAAACTCTTTTGCAAGTTTCTTCTCTGTTTTCAAAATTTAAATGATCCAAGGTGCACATCTCTGATCCACTTCTCTATCTACAATTACTCCTTTGTCATCTCATGACTTCATGACCACAACCTCAGGACCTCAATTTTCATTGATTTATTGCCTATTTAATTTCTGACAAGTTCATCTTCCCAGCTGCTCTGGACAAAAACATTGAAGTAATTCCTTTTTCTAATTTTTTTTTACTTCTCTGCAAACTCAAACCTCACTTCCCAGAAATACTTCCTTCAAAAATTGTTTAGAGTCTGAAAAGTTCCCTTCTCAGTGCTATACCTTTTCCAAAGCACCATCATATTTCCTTGAAATTGCTGTGTTATGTTGTTAATAGGATCTCTGCCTGGTACCCTGCAATGACTTCCCATTTAATTGAATGAAAGTCAAAGTTCTTGCTCCTGTACAAGACTTCTGTGTTCTGGTTGAGGCTTACCCCTGGCTTACTCATTTCCTTCCAATTTCACTTTTACTCACCTTCACCATCTACCATGGCCCCTTCGCTGTTCTGTGAATTAGGCAGGGATATGTCTCCATGATTTTGCACCAGATATTCCTTCTGCTTTGAATGTTTTCCAACAATATTTCTTTAGTTAATTCCCTCCTCATACTTTGAATCTTTGCCATCTTCTAAATGGTACCATGAAAACCCAGCTAACAAATTAAACCCATCCTTCTACTTTCCTTTTTCCTACCCTTGCTTACACCTGCTCTATTTTCTTAACAACAACCTCGTAACAAACAGGTGTTTTTATTATTCATCAGATCCGTTTATTTTCGTCACCCTATGATATAATGACAATCTTTCTGAAGACATGGATATTCCTTGTTTTGTTTGTTGTCTTTCTCCAAAGTGATTGATCTGTACTGATCATTCTACAAGTATTTATTGAATGATTACATTTAAACAGGTCTAGAGCAAAGAAAGAACAATAGAATAAGGATAGATGAGTAAGTGAAGAATAATGTCCTTTTCTCTGTTACTTTGAATTTGGAAAATGAAATTAAAATACTTCTGTTTACTTATTACCTATTCCTAAACACACACACACACACACACACACACACACTTTCTTGCAGTGTATATATTTTTTAAAGTAGAGAAAAACACTTGGGGGAATTAAGCATCTCAAATCCTCTACTTTACTTATTAGTTTGTTTGCTTATTTATTTATTCCCTATCCCTTATTCTCTATCCCTTTTCCTTATTTATTTATGCACTATCATCAGAACTTTTGGATCTCTTTTCAGCCTGAATGGAATAGATAATGATAATGACTCATGGAATCTAGATGAGGAAAAATTAAACAACTCAAGTGTCACCACGAAAGCTTTACAGATGTGCATGTTTGCTAAATATGGATTGCTGTCAGTCATCAGAAATATGGAAGTGACATAAAATATTATAGGTAACAATTCAGTTTTCACTTAATATGCAAAGCAATCATAGCATGGCTGTTCTGGTTTTCAATTTGCTGCAAAATTACTCCAATCAAAAGAAAGACTGTCTTAATTTTAATTGACTTAATTTAAATAAAAATGCTATGTGATATATGGTCCAGGTTGCTAAAAAGGGAATATGTTCAGGTACACTCAAGAGTCAAAGCATTCCATTATTTATATTCCTTATTGCACATGATAAAATTGATGCTGATGTGTGCTGATAATACTCTGAAGCTATATCAAATGGGCACCCTGCAAATTATTACATATGCTAAAAGATATGATAAAATTATGCAAAAAAGGGTAAAACAAAAAAATCTGCCATTTTGGTAATGCAGCCTCCATTTAACTTTCATTCACTAAGCTTTGGAGTAAGTTTTGAATTGAGATTGATGTTGAAAGTACTTTTTGCTCATTTCTTCCTATTTGTACTTTTGGATTCATCTTAAAATATGTCCACAATGGAAGTATATGCCCTCTGTTTAAAAGAAAAGAAAAGAAAAGAAAAGAAAAGAAAAGAAAAGAAAAG
>JAJEJO010000551.1:36141-64258 GCA_020662805.1 Glaucomys volans
TAAAACATGTCATTATCTCTGATTTTGTTTTGTTAACTTCAGGATATTGCAAAGTAAAATTATGTTCCTCTAAATAGATTAAGAACATGCTTTTAGCATTCTGTTAACTGTATTTTCCTATGAGTGCTCAACTTTTTCACAACTCTCTAAATCTATACTGCTTTATAAGGTCTCAAAGATGCTTATACATGGTGATCATACTCTCTCACCGTATTATCAAGAATCTTCTTGGTTTGAGTGTCTGGACTTAGTCAGAAATTACAAAGCACAGATGTTTCTCCTAGAGATGGGATCTGAAAGTTCAGTATATAAATTCTTTAATGCTTAATGAGACAGAATTCAGTCTTGAAATATTGTTTGTGATAACCAGGTCCTTGGGGATATAGTAGCATGTGTCTCTGATTCAAGATAGCTATAAGATACTTCATGCTCCCAGGAAAATCTCAGATTACTAGCCAACCTTAGAAGAACATTAATTACTATAACTCAAATGCTGGGTTTTGGGAATTTGTTTCCTGAGTTAGATTTACTTAAAGGGAGTTTCTTTTTTCTTTAACAACACAATAATTAGATGACTATTCATACATAAGTCCTATTTTTTACACCTCTTTATTTATCACACATGACTTGTCGTAAATTCTGCTGTTCAATTTTAAATATTTTCTTGTCTCTTGAACAATTTCTCTACAATATATTCAATCTAATAGAGACTATAATTTTTCAACTATTTACATGTACTATTTGGCACACAGTAGGTACTTAATAACAATGTGTTATATATATAGCAATATATATAACTATATATATATGAATATATATATACATTCTAATCATTTTCCTCTCAGCTGACCTGTAACTTCTGCTTTCCAGCTCACACAGTTTTTTACAGTACCGTCTGAACACATTTTGCTCTTTTTTAACTCGTTTGCAAAAATGTCCACTACTCGCCCACTCTGACTGACATGAGTGGCTTCCCCAATTACAGATGCACTTTTCAGTGTCTGCCTCAGGCGCCAGGCACTGCGGTCCTTAAGTAGCACTGGTAGGATGCAGCAGGTTCTGCACAGCACTTTCCACCCATGTCAATTCTCACCCATGACCGCTGCCTTCTACTCAAGTGCATTTTCTACAAAGCATCCAGAAAGAAAAGGAGCATCCTGGGTGACTCAGGCAACTGAAATAGAACCTCCAATTTCCCTTCCCACTGTCAGCCCAATGGCGGAAGAAAAGGCCTGAGAAAAGGATGGCACACATGGTGGACTACAGAGCTTGTCATCTGAACAGGGGCACATTGTACAGTGAAAAGGGAGGAAGAAATTAAACAATAAGATTATAGTGTCAAAACATTTTGTTTTTACCACCATATTAATTTAGTATATGAAAAAGGATAGTATATATTTACAACCTTCCAAAATAAAATCATTTCTGATACAGAAACACAATTGCCTATATCATAAAATGATTTGATCAAGACTTCTTAATTTTGTTATATGAGCAACAAATAAAAAAAAATGAGCATTAGGATCCTGCATTTTCATATTCATAAATCAGTTTCTTAGTTCTAATTATCTCTACTATCTAAAGTGCATTTTTCTTAATAAATCCATTTTCAATACAATCATATTAGCTTGTTTTCATGAAAACACCAGAAATCATCTTCAAATTTCTATTCATTTTTGTAAAGTGTGAAACTAATTTTTTTCTCTAAACTGTATGTTGTCATTGAAAAGATAACCTCCACAAAATTGCTAACATGAAGGCAAATCCTACTAATGGACTTTTTTCATAATGGTATTTTTTACTTGAGAATACCTTAGAATGTATAAATATTTAAATATTAGCATTTCCATAGATTTTAAACTTTTTTCTCCCCTTAGAGTGTCTTTCTTTGACAAATATTTTATTTATTTAATATTTTTTAAATCTATTGTGTAAGATTTCCATACTTATGATTATTAACAACATTTTCCAGAATTGTAGGCTGAGAATCAAATTCCTTCTAAGTTTTCAGTTTTTTCCCTTAGAGTTGCTCTGTTTGAATGGGTGTTCCTCAAAGGACTCAATGTAATGACTTGGTCCCTAGGTGGCAGTATTAGGAGATGCTATGGATCAGTGTTAGCTGGGGCCTAGGGGGAGGCCCTTAGGTCACTGGAAGTTTGTCCTCCAAGCAATTGTGACCCTCAGTCTCTTCTCTCTGTGCTTCCTGATTCTCACTGGGAACACTGGCTCCATCAAAGAGAACTCCTCTCTCATCAAAGGCCCAACTGGATGGAACAGAGTGATCTCCTACCTGAACCTCCAGAATCATGAGCCAAAATAAACCTCTCTCCACTAGTAAGTAGCCTTTGTTAAGCATTTGTTATAGAAATGAAAAACTGGCTAATACAAGAATATTTCCCAATCTCATTAACAAGTAAGTATTCTCTAAAAATATTTTCCCCAAAACTTGCAATATTTGAAATAACAACCTAAAACTTGCACGGTATTTGAGCTCTCTTCCTTCAGCGTTTTCAAGTCTTTTTGTTTGTTTGTTTCTTTAGGGAAAACTGTAAATGTCTTCCCCTTTGAAATATTTGCTTTAATAACTGTAATTCACGGAAAACTTCAAAGTCTGTGATTATTGACTTTTGAAATTATGGAATTTTTACTAGATCTCTCATACTGACATTCAATAAAATACTACAAAAATATAGAGCAAAAATTTACCAAGATACACACCCTAAACTTGTAGCATGTAGGTTGATTTATGAGAGCTTTGTAAGGACTGAAACATTTCTAGATCTGATTGGTGTCAGACAGTAAAAAGAGAAAGCACAGTTACATTTGAAATAATCATTCAAAAACAAATCTAAATCTCTGTTTAGGGATACATCATCCTCTGACATCTATTGTTCCACTATGCACGTGTTTGAAAGAAAGCCTGAAACAAAATATAAGTGTAATTTTTTAGAACAGTAATTATTTGATCTAAGTGGCAAGATAGGGTTCAAAAAGTTATGGGTACAGACAACTTTTACAGGCTCCTTCAATCATTCTTCCTTGGAGACACTGCATTTAAAATAAAAGTTATCTTTTCCTCAATAGTTTTCTGTCTTCCAGTTTCCCCCTGGTTGAAGTCATTCCTACAGCTTCCAAGATGGATGCAAATGAAAAAAAAAACCCCAAAAAACAAAAAAACATTTGGTTGAAAATGGAAATCTAAAACTTATGTTTAAATTCAATACACAGCTTGCTCTTGCAAGGGGAATTTCCATTATTTTGCATGTGGAAAAGTTTGGAGAAGAAAAGAAGGAAAATATTTTTATAAAAAGAAAAGTCTGGAAAAAAAAGTGAACAGAAAATTAGGCCAACAGGAATTACTAATAATGAAATATTTTCTGCTTTGCACTGCAATATAGTATTTGGGAAAAAAAATCAAAGCAGATATTTACCTCTGACTATTGCTTTCCTGAAAAGGAATAAAAACATGATTCAATGGTAAAACAAACAAACAAACATGTTTATTAAAATATATGATTTGATGCAAGTTCTCTTTTCTTCAGTGTTTACTCTTCATATCCAACACAAGTTCTTTAATTCTCAATTATTGAGTTTCAAAAATCTCTGCAATGTATTATCTTCTAAACATACTGCTGTGATTTTTCCAGGTATGCCACCTAAATTAACTTGTAGAGGAAATGAGTCCTACATACACCATATTTAGAAACAAAACTTTACAGAGAAATGGCATTAATAACCTTCCTTCTTTGTGACTCAGCATCTTTTTGAAAAAGATACACAGGATTTCAATCTGAATTATAGCAGTATTTGTGAACTTTTATTTCTTACTCTTTGTCTTTCATTTCAAGGACTATCCTACCAAATGCAGAATGAAGAATAGAACTTCATGTAATGATTTGATTATAGCTTGTTAAGAATAGACTTGCTTTCCACTCATCATTCCCTCTTCAATTTTTCACTGAGCTGTGCTCTTTTAGAAATTTTGTTGAGTGGGAAGATGTGAGCTTATGTAAACATGCATTGAACAGCTGAACTGAAATGTTTATAGCCCCAAACAGGAGATTACTCCCTGGCGCTAGTACAATGCATAGGCACTTGCATGCTTGGCCTGTAATTGCAATATTGTATTTAAGGGAAAATGTGTTCAATAAAGAGTGAAAACAACTCTACAGTTGCTCAGGAAGATACCATTGGTTAAGTTAACCAAGTCAATTTTGCATGTACTTATTATATTTCATCAGATTTAGGGAAAATTATTTGATAAAGTTTGCTGAAATTTTTAATCAAAATTAAATAAGACTTGATAAAATTAGTTCTGGTTTATCTAACTGAATCTAAGAGAATCCTTATTAAATTTAATGTATACATAAATTAGTATTATTTGTACAGAAAGGACTCAATTGTTTTGATTTACATTTTACTGTTTTTTCCATTTGTGAATAAGTACCAATTTTAATCTATCTTGATCAATTTATCAAAACACTTGTTCTACCTAGAAAAACATTTGAGTTAAATTAACTTGGTAAGGTTTTCTCAGAGATTCTCTTAAAATGGTCATTTAAATTTCAAGATTACATTTAAAACAAAAGGAATGACTAATTTGATCAATATATTTAACTTACAAACTATTAACTAAATGTATTTTGAGAGAGAGAGTGCACAGTATTCAGGTTTCTGTATTTCCGAATTGTAGTTTCTTGGCTGTAGTTGGTATAGCTTTTAGCCTTCTTCTAAGTATAGGAGCAATACTCTTGCTAGCTTTTAAAAATTTCTGGCCTGAGGGTGAAACCACTTCCATCTTTCCAATTAGAATTAGAAAGAACTAGAAAGAGTGTTGGTTCCAGTTTTTCAAATAAGATAAAAATATGATACCAATTACAAAATCATGACTTATAATTTTAGAGAACTCAAGGTCAAATAACTTACCTGAAATCTGGGAAAGAAAATGGTCCATGAAGAAAGCAGATTCTCTGCCTAAGATGTGTTTTATAGACACCCTGACAGTCAAAGATCTGGTGAGTGGATTAAGTAGAAGATTGGAACGAATTTCCAAAGACTAAGTGCGGACTAGTATGGAAATGTGAAGTTCCAGCTGACCAGGGACAAAAGGGAATTTCTGTGTCCTTTACTTTCTGGCTGTTCCTTTCAGAACCCCACCAGGTATTCCCATGATATGTCAGGGAGAATTCTCAGAAAATTTCCCATATTGCGCACTCAGGTAGGGGACAGAGGCTTTCATAGTTTTCAACTGAACAGAAGACTTAACATACAGGACCAAAATAATATAAATAAATAAAAACAAAATAAATAGAAAAAGTAATAATAATAAAATGTATCACTGCAAGCATTAATCAATACCAACTACAGTAGGGTAGGTGAAGAAAAATAGAAAAAGAAAAAAAATCTAGCCCTAAGAAGCAGGGTAGATGTGGGGAAAATAATCACTAGATAGTCTAGAGCAGAAGGGAAGAGACAAAGGAATTGATCCATGAATCAGAAGACAGAGTTTTAAAAATCACCCAGTCTCAATAGCAAAGCTGGAAAAAAATAAACAGGTGAAAACAATGAACAAGCTCTCTGAGATCTTCAAGAGTACAACAAAGAACATATTATTAGTATGATTTGAGTCCAAGAATAAAAGAAGCAGAATGAGCATAAAAATAAACACATGAAAAGAGAATACTCAAAAATATCCAAAATATGAAAAACATGTAGAAGCCAATAGAAATCAAACAGATATAGCAAACCCCAAACCAGAAAAGTCCAAAGGAGTGTATTCCAAGGACAGTATAATCAGTTTGATAAAAAAAATAAATAAATAAACACAGAAGAAAAGTTTCAAAAGTGGAGAGGAAAAAGACCTATAGGGAAAAACAACAGAAATAAGGGCAGGTTTCTCATCAGAAACCACAGAGACAGGCAAATGATGCAATGCTCTTCTACAACTGAAGCAATAAAACTGAATGCAGGCTAGAAACCAAGAAAAATCATTTAAAAAGGAAGAGAAATTCAAGAACTACTATAAAGATGATAATTTCAGAGAACTTGCTTCCAGTTTAGTGTGATCTATTAAAAATAAATACCCATAAATCCAAACTGATACAAATGATTGAATAAACAGATTGAGAGATGAAAAAAAGGACCTTACAGAAGAGTTCTAATTCATAAATGCAAAATGAATGAGTTAAATAGCAAAATCAGCACTGGAGTACCACAATAAAAACTGCTGCAGGCTGATGGTCAAAAACTTTTAAGGAGGGGTGGGGGTTAAAAATAATAACAGAATGTGTGACAGATACCATTGCCCTGTGTACATGCATGAACGCACAGATGGTGTGACTCTACTTTGTGTACAACCAGTGAAACAATAGCTGTACTCCATTTGTGTTCAATGAATCAATAAGTAAATAAAAAATAAATAAATAAATAAATAATAAAAAAAAACTTTTAAGGAGATGCAGAATAGTTGCATAGCTTCAAACTATCTACCTCTAAATATTTAATTATGGATTTAGTTCCCCTCCCCTTGAGTATGGGTTGAACTTAGTGGCTTGCTTCTATAGAATAGGTTTTGGAAACAGTAATGTTAAAAGAAAGAAACCTGGCAGATGCTGCATTAACTAGGTGAGCAGGATTATGATCACCAATCATGAGTCAAGGTGATGTCACATACCTCCTGATGCACTACTGGGAGGAGAAGGCACAGTATTTCTACAGCATACAGACATGTCCAGTAAAAGAATGTTCTTTTAATTATCTAACCAGTACTTGCAAAGGATCATGGGAGAAGAATAGAGAGAAACTTGGATAGATAAAGGAAGCTAAGGCAACATGATATCTAAATGCAGTTTAATATCCTGGGGATTATTGTACTCAGGAGAGGGGAAAAGACATTTGTGAAAAAACTAAACTAATCAAAATAGTTTGTAATTTACCTATTATTATTGTACCAAAGTTATTACTAAGTTCTGATAATCAATAATTTAAAACCAAAAAAAATAAAAGGCTAAGAGAATTCCAAACATGAAAACAAGAAAATACATTCCAGGACATTATTTGATTTTAACATGAATGGAGGCTAGGAACTCTGTTTGACTTTTGTTTTTCTACTGAATGACACTATTTGTAAATTAAAGTTTCACAAAATCTTGAGATGAATATTTGTAATGTTTCCCTCTCCAACAGTTCTCCCTAAGGGTGTTCTGCTAGCTGATCCTTGTTTTAACTACATTACTACTCAGATAAGAATTGTGACGCCGGCAAGAAATGCAAACCCTAAATGTGCACATACAAGCAAAGTGCACTTTTGAAACATTTAAACTTAAAGGAAAAGCACATTCATGAATTTACACCTTTCAATACATAAGTCCTTCATGTGAATTTACACTTGGACAAGTCAATAATGCAAATCTGCTATATCATCATGGAAGAATTGTTCTTGACAGCCCCATTCCCTCACCTAGAGGAACATTCCCATGCACATAGAACTGGTCCTTCAGTGACAACAACTATGACTTTCTATTAGCAGGGACAGTGTTTCCTTCTGCCCTTAACCTGCCTGTGGGAAAATACCCTCCTCCATGTATCTGCACTTTAGCCAACCTGCTGTCCCTTTGCAAAATCACTGGCTTGTGTAACAACTTCACAGTTCAATCCCTACATTATTTGATTCTTTAAAATAATCTAAGGACTTGCCACAGAGCTATATGCCATAATCGTGTGATCTTTGATGAATAAAATATTATCTGCTTATTTAAGTGCCCTTACACATGTTTTAGCTTTACTTTTCCATCCTGTGTTAAACACAGTGGTCTTGTACTTCTCTTCCAGCCTATGTGTGCAGATACAGATTAGTTGATTTAAAATAAAGAATTTGGATTTCTAGCTATGGAAACTTCAGTTGCTACAAGTTACAAAAGAGGCAACTTCATTTTTGCCTGAAAGTTTTAAATTGATTTGGAAAAAAATCTAATTATGTCATTATATCTCCCTTTTTTCCCTGTTAATTATACAAAAAAAAAAAAACAGAAATGAAACAATCCAATCTCCTTCAATACCCTTTTGTCATTCTATACATTATTTTGTGCCAATTCTTAATTTCATGTTGATAACTTGGCAAATGCCTAAATTATATAGTTCATAATTTAAAATAAAACAACTTCATATAGAGTGAATTCTTAATTTTTTTTCTTGCATGAACATTACAGCTTCCATTGATTTCACTTTCCATTGATTTTGGATCACACATAAGAAGAAATAAGGGGAAAATATTATTTCCTTTGTGTGAAGTGTTGCACTTTTTAATATCTTATTCATTCGTATGTTTGTTTAGTAATGTGAATTTGTTAATTCTCTTTTATAGAAAAACTTCAAATATCAAATGCTCTAGTATTTTGTTGTATTCCACACTCTTTTTATTAGTACCTTTTTTGTAGGAAATATTTTTTTTAACCTAAAACATCCCTGATTGCTAAAAATGCATATATATCTTCAAGTAGTAGTTTTTAAAATATAAATAGAAAACTAAATAATCTGGATTATAGTTTGAAGAAATCAAACAATACATAGAATGCAAGTTATTGTCAAACACAAATGAAATATTTATAATAATTACAAGACTTTTAAGCATTGATAGATTTTGCTAAATTTATAATTGTTTTGATGTTCTAATACAATGCTTTCCTGTTCTAAAGTTCTGCAAATAATTATTCTGTAGCAAATGTTCTCTCACCCCCCAAATCTTTAATCAACTATAATGAATGAATGGAATATTCAACTGAGGTTCAATAAAGCCTTATTAATTTCTTTCTGGATTAGTATTTTGTTTGTTTGTTTTTAATGTGGGTGACTTTTTAATCACAGTTAGGTTAGCCAAAATTACTTTTAGTTCCTCCAAACATGGATCAGTTCTTATTATCACAGCTGATTTACTGGAGTGATAAAAAGAAAATTAGTTCATGATGTATTTGTCTGACTTATCTTTGTGAGGAATTACATATATTGATTAGCCTTCATGAGAACAGCATCCTAAAACTCTTTGCAGGAGGCCAGGGCACTATGGTTAACACCTCTGGTACGACTGAGAATAATGGTTAATTTAGCTTATTAGAGAAACTAAAGCTCGTGCCTACTCTACATGTGACTTTCCTGTTATATACAAAATTCCACTCTGTGATTAAGGGTTGTCCTTCTTCGAATTGATTTCACAGAAGCATTTTTGGAGATTCTGAAGACACTGATCTCTTGTGCTATCTAAAATAGAGTCAAGAGTTTGTTTTGTTCTTTATCCAAGCTCCCTGCTTTAGACAGCAATATCATAACATTTACCTTGAAATTTGGCATTCCTTAAAATCTTATGTGTGAGACAATGCAAAAAAGTTCAGAGGTGAAATCATCGATTTATGCAGACTTAACCTAATCTGTATGTTAATCTGCTGATATGGTTTATTATGGCAGTAACCATGGGCACATAGGATGTGGCTGGAAGAAGGAAGTCACTGGGGTCTTGCCTATGGTGCTTATATTTTGATGGTGATGAAGAAAATCCTCTCTCGGCATCCTGGGTGGCCTTGTCCTGAGCTTTGCCTATGACACACCCTATAGTCATGATGTTCTGCTTCAGCTTGGGGCCAGAGCTATGGAGTCAATTGACCATGGACTGAAATCTTCAAAATTGTGAATCCCAAATAAACATTTCTTTCTCAACGTTGTTCTTGTTAGGTCTTTTGGTCACAGAAATAAAAAAACTGACTAAAACAATGAGGGTTCTTGAATATACAACTCAAGTTACATGTTAGAATACCATTGTTAGAAATGATAATCCTTTCCTTTAAGTTCTTAGCATATAACTTTATCAAAAAAATCTTTAGGAAAAAAATCATCCTGAGTTGTCTCCACAATACATGTGTAACTGGGGATCATACTTCTCATAGACACATCCACTGTATAAAACCTGTGTCCCTAAACAAAATATAGTACTTCTAATTGCTTTTTTATTCAAAATATAATTGACATTCTTTTTTTTTTTCCCAGTGCGTAGGATTGACCCCAACGGTGCTTAACCACTGAACCACATCCCCAGCCCTTTTTTACATGTTATTTATAGACAGGGTCTCCCTGAGTTGCTAAGTGCTTTGCTAAGGAGGGCTTCAAAATCGCAGTTCTCCTGCCTCAGCCTTCAGAGCTGGGGATTACAGCTGTGTGCCACAGCCCAACTGAAAATACCATTAACACACCTAACTTGCTATTTGTTTTACAACACATCCTTGGCTTGGTTTTATGCTATCATGTTACACTTATTTTACAACTCCTCTCAACTCAACTGTGTGAACTCTTCTTTCTGTATTCCTCCTTAAACTTTTGATTTTTCTGTTTCTGGAAATTCTTTATAGTCAACACAATTTCCATCAGTACATTCATACACTCCAATTATTTTGAGTTATATCTCTTTTTTTCAACAGTTTAGAACTATCCTTACAGCAAATATTTGTGAACAGATATTCATACACAAGGCATCTTAACTTTTACCACCAAAGCACCAAGTTCTCCTAATAAGCATACTTTCCAAAAATATGGTACTCTACTTAAGCTTCTCCTACCAGTTACCCAACAACACTCTTTTTTATTTAAAAAAAAAAAAAATCAGCACTTCTTGAAGTCTTCCTTTCACTCTGTGAAGGTTGTCTAATCAATCTAAGTCTTGCCATTTCGTTCTTTAATATCTATATAAAATACCTCTACAAATCTTTTCATATTCAGAAATACATTACTGAACAAGACACCATGATTCCATTGGAATTTATTTCCCATCCTGCACTTATGATTATTCACATAATGTCAGTTTTTCAATCTCAATTGAAAGTTCTCTTTCTCTCCCTGCCTGCCTCCCACCTGTCTCTCTCTTTTCTTCCTGTCTTTATTTCTATAATGCTACAAACTCGGAGTACAGATTATTATTCATTTTGAATTCTATATTTTTATTTTCTTTGCACCATAAAATTATATTCCATATAATGAAACAAAGTACAGAGATTTAAAATTTTTCTGGATATAAATGTTTCCATAGAGAAATTATGAAGTAGTAATAATAAGTGATAAAGTTTTTTTTTCCTCGATTTTTCACTGAGGGACACAATTTGAGGAGAATAATAGGTTCTAACTCTATAAATTATGATCCAAGTTGACAAAACATGGAGTATGGATGAGATGCCGATGTAAAAGCATATATACCATAAATTTTGGAGTTACAAAATGTTGTTTCAGCATAGACTTTAAAGCTGACTTTAAACAAGTTAGAATGTATTTATTTCCATAAGTAAAATGGACATACTGTTAAATAGATGGAGTATTTTAAATTTTTGTTCTGAGTTAGAACAAAATAAAATAAATATCTGTTGGAAGGAAAATCCTTTCTTTTACCATAACTTCAAATAGAAGGGAAACTTGAATTTATTACTGCGCAATAGAGCAGGTGAAAGATGTAACACTTTGAACTGTTCTCTGCTCCCAGAAAAAGAAATATTACAACCTAAAAAATTTATATTTCCTAACGCTCACTGCTCTTTAAGGTTATGCAAGCTTTTGCTTGTAGTGCTCACCTGAACATTTGTAATTACAAAAAGAGAGACAAGGTTGTTCCTGAGTGTAACAATTTCAACCCTACCCTTCCCATATTCCCTAGATTGCAGATAGGGAAAAATAGATTTATTGCTTGCAGAAATATATAATAATAACATGCTAGAAGAAATTTGTCGTACATTATGTTCCACATGATAGCCATAATTGTTCTTTGCAATGCTACACTATTATTAAAATGTGCATTTTCAAATATATTAAGAACCCCCAAAAAATCCTTCACTATAGAATAAAATATATATTCAACAGGGCAAATATATCTTTTCACAAACTGGGTCCATTCTCTCTTTCCAGTATCATCTCTAACTATTCCTCTCAGTATTCCCTAGCCAATTTAGACTTTCAGATCTCAACATTTGTGGCAAACATATTTGCCCTCTAAGGTGTGTTATGTAGCTTTTAAAGGCTTCCAAACACCTAATTTGTTGCATTACTGGCATATTATTGTGATAGGAACTTGTATAATTCCCCCACATAGAAAATGTTACATCAGATCAGACCACATATGTAAGTGGCCGGCCTCAATTACTGGACTCCCATACACATGTAAATTCAAGATTTGACACTCAATTGGAGAGCTTAGGCTGTGTTAGTATTAATTCCACCAGCCTTTGGATTATTCTTTGAAGCCTTGCCCATCCATTCTGATGCCTCTCCCAAACAAATCGGATCTTGCTTATCATTGTGGATCCATACTATTTTGGTCAAAACTCCTCTTCTGAGAACGTTTCATTCGTATGAAAGGTTCAAATATTGGGTAGATTTTACATCCACAGAGCACCACTACCATGTAAAGTGAGTAACTAAACTTTAATAATTGGATCCTAAACAAACTTGGAATCTATTCACTATGTGGTTAACTCACCTCATCTACTTTCTATTTATTTATGTATGTATGTATTTGTTTATTTATATTTTTGAGGTTTGTTCTCTTTATTGTATCCTTTTTAATGATAATGAAAATAACTTAAAATACTCTTTATAGAGCAATAAAATATGTGATTTATGAAATCTTATTTAGACCATCTTCTTATTTTAACCTTAGGAAAGAGCATGTCTTGAATTTTTTATTGAACCTTGGACATAGTATACTGGGTGAAAGGAACTGAGGTATGCCACCTTCCAATTTTATATGTAAGTGGTTGGCAGTTAAGCTTTGTTTATTGTTTGCTGTAGCTTTAGGGTCAGATGCTAAAATTTCCTCAAGTATCATTATTTTGGTCTCCCTGACTGTATGTAAGTTTTCCTAGATTCCTTAAATTGAGTCAGATTTTGCAGGTCTTTACCTATAATGACTTGCTATTATAAGAAAGTTTTTGATGTGGTAGTAAGTTATTGGAAAAGGAAAAGCTGTGATCTCCATCCACCTGTTTGTGGCTTCAGATTGGGGGAAAGAGTTTGTTCTTTGACCTCAAATATCTAATTGATATCAGATAAAAGAGCTGTTGAGTTTGTTTGAAAATTATTCATCTCATGAGGATTAGAGTGGAATCTTCCAAGCTTCTTTACAAGTCAAACCAGAAAAAAGTAGAATGTTTTAAATATTTTTCTGTTTATTTTCCACACTGTCCACCTAGATGAGTTGAGTTTCATTTGTTTGTGAGGAATAGTACAGAATTCATTCAAGTTTAACGCAAATAACTTAAAAGCATGAATGTAAGGTTGCATTTAGGAATAAAGAAACCAGGAATTCAAACCAAAGCCAGAAATAATGAAGAGAAAATGGTCAGTCATACCTAAGAGTACCTGGCATAAAATATAAAAACTAGCAGGGTACGACAGAAATCTACTGGTAATGCTTTATTTTTAAATTTCCTTTTATGGTACATTGGCGATTGATCCCAGGGTCTTGCATGTGCAAATCAAGTGTTCTACCACTGAGCTGCATTCTTAGCAACAATCTCCCTCTCCTCCTCCTCCTCCTCCTCCTTCTTCTAGAAGATTCTAGAAGGTTTTGCTACGGTTCCCAGGCTGACTTCAAATTTGGTGTCCTCCTGTCTCAGCCTCTCATGCCTGCCTGCTAATATTTTTTTATAAGAGCCAACTCCATCACATTCACTGCAACTACTCTTTTCTGGGATCTAAGTCAAATCAATTAACCAGTCTACTGCCCTGTCATTAGTATGACTCAGTGATTTCTACTTTAGCTTCACCAGTTTTTCCCAAAGAACAATCCACTCCTCATCTTCCACTCAATGTATCTTTTTTCCATCACTGAATAGGTTCTTTTTATGCTTTTCAATGTTGACTCTGTTATCTATTAGCTCTCTCTGCCTCTCTCTCTACACTCATGTCCAAAACACTTACTCTTCAGTAATGTATTTACTCCAGCAAGGGTGGGAGCACAACAGGAAAGATACAGAATATAAATATAGTGGGCTGTGGGGTTGTGGCTCAGTGTTAGAGCACTAGACTAGCACATGTGAGGCACTGGGTTTGGTCCTCAGCACCGCATTAAAAAAAAATAAAATAAAGGTATTGTGTCCATGTAGAACTAAATACTTAAAAGAAAAAGAATATAAAATATAGTGACTCTGATGGGGGAGCAGATAAGTGAATTCTAGGTAAGGAATAAAGAAGATATACTTTGAGAGTAACTACAATATAAAGGAAAAGAAGGATGGAAGCAGAGTCATTATATTCCTCTATAATGGGGGGGAGTAAATACATAATTATACATTTTTCTTTAATATATAAATATAAAAATAAAATATAAAATATAATACATAATATATAAAAATATGTTTATATAAAATTTTATATTTTTCTTTAACATGAATCATATTTTAAGAGAAACTAGTGATGTAAAACTCAGATAGTATGTAATCAATCAATCAATAAAATTGAAGGAGAATTCTTTCTTTTATCATGATTTAAAATAGAATATACACCTAGCAGAAAAGACAACAAAAATTATATAGGAAAGCAATGCTAAGAAAAACATCTGCTAGTAAAACATGCCATCATTTTGAAGAAGAGTGAGTGGATGATTGGGTATGTGTGAATGGTGTGCATGTGTATGTGTGTGCATGTGTGAGTGTGCACATGTGCATGTGTGTGGAGGCATGTGTGTGTATGTACATGAGAGAGACGGAGAGAAAGGCAGAGAGAAACAAAATCAGTGAAAAATATTTGCTACTTTTCTTAAAATCCTATTTTTTTGCATCTGTGCTGTGATATTGGGAATGAAAAGAAGGCAATGTAATCCTACCACATCATCATTACATCAAATATTTAATTTTAATACTAACGTGATCATGACATTTAATTTACAGATTTTGTGATTGTACATAATTTTAGGCTAAAACTAAATTTTAAACAATGATGAACAAAAAAATGAAAACACAAATGTTAAAATGTTAAAAAGAGAAAAGTTAGTAGAGTCGGTTTATTCTTATTGGAAGATATTCTGGAGATTAAATTTATAGATTCTCAGTTCCTAGTCTAAGAAAAAGTTGTTCAAAATGGTTAACTTTAGAAAATTAAATTATGTCTCTCAAAAATTCTTTTGTAGCTGCTTATTCTTTTGGTAATTCATGATTATGTGAAATTGAATGAAATTTCATGGAAAAGAAGAAAAAATTAGCATTAAATTAAAATACAATAAAATGAATGTAAGACTAAGACTCATGAAACTGGAAATAATGCACATAAACTTTACGAGGTGAGCAGAAACAAATCAGGGGAAATGAAATCATTAAATTAAACACTAATTCTGTCTACAGGTACTTTGACTTTTATTTTTATTTAGCATGAAAGCCAGAAATAAAAATGATATGTTTTTTCTTAGTGTTAAACATTTTTTTAGGGGTAATTTTATTGTTGATCTCTTTTAAATTTAAAAGGAGTAATAAACAATAAGATTATACAAACATAAATAAGGTCTGGTTTTAGCTAATTGTAGCACTATTATGTATGGAAATCATAAGAAACTATTCTCCCAAAGGCAATTGAGCTCTTTTCTCCACAGTGTAACCTGCAGCTCACTCCTCTGTCTAGCACCATAGTCACAAAATCTCAGACATTCACTCTGCTCACAATGAATTCTTTCTTTTGTATTCTTCTCCTGTGTTAAAATAATAATAAGATATATATAAAGTTTGTATGATATTTTAATCTCATTCTTCCAGTTATAGTACAATGTTTAATGTCCATTCATATCCAAGATGGATCAATTTATAAACAGAACTAGATAACATAAGGTCATATCTGAGAATGAAATGTACTGACCAAGTAGTGCTACCTGTCTCGTTGTGCCAATTTTCTGAAGAATAAACTTAAGAAAACCCTTTCTCATATGTGAATGTGAATGGAGGAAGTTCACGTGGACTTCAAGGCTATGTTATATTTGGTTTTTGGGGACTTGCCAGAGTAGTCAATGGCACATTCCTTAATACTGTCCTATTTGACTGCTTTTATTACCCACCATTCATGAACTGAAATCTGGTCTCACACATATCACACATATCATATTCAATTTGCCTGTCAATAAGTTTTGTAATAACCATTGCTCAAGTAAAACGTTGTAGGATAACTAACTTTCAAGTATGGCTTCCATAGATTTAATTATCTCGTTTCATACAAATGCTTCCAGTAACAGTAGTATTATTCAAAGTGGAGTTTTGGAACATACCTCTACTCTCTATATTTAAAAGAACATTTTCATTGTTTTCCCTGTGAGGAACAATCTGTAAAAGCAACCATTTTAAATATTTATCATGGTAGACATGATTTCTCATACACAGAAAAGGATTTTGCTGAATAACTTAGAGACTATATGTAAAAAATTATAGTACAGTACATATGCTTTATATTTTTTCCTTTTTATTCTTGTCATTTTTTAGTCCTGGGGATCAAACTTATGGTCTTGTGGGTTCCAGGCAAGCACTCTAGCATGGAGTTGCATCCTGAGCCCTCAAATAATTTTATTCCTACGTGGCACAGTTGTGGCCATAGTTTAATTTCCCAAGAACTCACGTTCTAGAAGCTACGCCATCAGTTTGGTGGTGTCGAGGTGGTGGATTTTTTAAGAGATGAGACCTTGTAAAGGATGGCTACGTCATGGGACATGTTCTTGAGAGGGAATGCTGGGGGTTTGCATGCAGGTCAGTGTCAGAATACTTGCCTAGCATCCATAGCACAAAAGAAGAAAAAAAAAAAGAGAGAGAGAGAGAGAGAGAGAAGGAAAGGGAATTCTGATATACTGCAAGGGAGTCTAGAAGAGTGAGTTTGTTATAAAAAGGGCAATATGGGTCACTACTCACTCTCTGGTTTCTGCCATCTTATGTCTCCCTCTTGCATGTACTCTTTCAGTTATGCCATCTGTCATTTTAGGTTGCAAGAAGGTCTTCAATAGGGCAAAGCAGATGTTGAACCTCTTTTCTTTATACTTTAAACAGCCTCAAGTATTTGGTTACAGCAATGAAAAACAGACTAATACAATTGTGGATATACCACAACAATACTTCTTATTCTGCAAGGAAAATTATTCTTGTTATTACCGTTGGGTTTCTGTAGTAATATCAACTTCTGAATTTTAGGAGAAAATTTTGTGCTATATTAATTACTTGTTAATTATACTCAAATTACCTCTTAACCCCTGTTGATCCCTAATTTATTTTGGATTTAAAACCCATTAAACTTTGTAAATCCCCTATTAATATTTGTATTTATTGCCATTATGTTTAAAGGAATAAAGAAACACATATTCAAACATTATAAATTATGAATAGATAATTCATGACAATTTTAATAAAGTATTTAAGAATTTAAAGTCTATTATTTTTGCTCAATTTTACAAATTTATATTTGCCTTGTGTTTACTCTGTGAAGCCATGAAAAGATGAGGTGAAATACAATACTATTTGTTTTGAATAGTACAATGTACAATTTCCAGGCTCTGTTTTCTGTTAAAAAATTAACTTTCAGAATTTAATATGGGGAACTTTTCAAGATATAATTCTTAATTATTTTTTCTTGCACTACAATTTCAAGGAATCTGCAATAAAATGTGGTGAACTATTAACAGCAGAAATGATTCAGGGCTAGATGGTACCTATGTTTATCTGCTACTGTGTTACTATATTTATGTAAAGTTATTTCAAAGTCCACTAGATTTCAACCTGAAATAAAAGAACTTAAAATTAGGAGTGGTTTAGAGATCACAAACCTCAACTCACTGACAGATATATGAATTTCCTTACTGGCCACCTATATGTGACTGACAGCAGTTGCATATCTGCTCCAGGGCCTGATGACTCTTTTCTAAATGATGCAGATCATTATTTGAAGAATGTCGTAATTACAAAAATCATATAAAATAATATATTTAAAATTTGTTTCTAATTGATTTTGTTTTGACTTCATGAAACCCAAGGAATATTTATTGATTTTTCTGAATAAGAACTTTAAAATATTTAATGATAATTATTTTGTTCTTCCCAAGAAAAAGAAGTACTTTAATGCAATTCATCATTAAATCAAACCATGCATATGCAGAAAACACGTATATGCATATGTAACGCTGAATCACCACAGGGAAAGCCATCAACACTGACATCAGCCCAGGATAATTTGTTACCTTTTTTCTTTTTTTTCATTGAATGAGAAATGCCTATAAAGATTATAAATTGTTATTCTCTCAATAGGATTTTACTGATACATCCTATAATTATCTTGTAGTTTCCAGGTTTATTTTTTGTTAACTCTATAATGTCTATTACTTCCGAAGGAAATCAAGTAAATATATCAATGTGATAGGGAACAGAGAACTGTGAGCAGTGGGAACATGAAGCTGAAGGAATAATTCTATAAACTAGGCCCACTCTGTTGACCCCCAAATGCTATTTTGAGAAAGCAATTTACCTGCAGCACTGTCTGACTTAAGTTGACAGAATATGTTACATTCCTTAGCAAACAACTGTTATCTGCAAGAGAAATGCAGACCTGAAATACCATTCTAAAGAACAGGTTACCCCAGAGGGAGGAGCTTTTGTGACTCTTACATAGACCAGATCCCAGTACTGTTGGAGATAAGGGTAATTCCCCCAACCATAAAACTGGTAAGAACAGGTTCCAATTCGAATCAGTCAGGGTGGGCCAAAGTGACCCAGAGTCATTGTGAGGAGTGGGAACTTGAAACCCTGGTGTCATTCTATCAGTCAAAATTCAAAAGGTGGTCCTGGACAGGACTCTCTGGAACCTTCCATGGGACCGCCAATACAACTGGAGGGCAGGAGAGGCATACCATCTCTTTCCTCTCTGAGAGAACCCACCCTCTCCCTTGAGAGTGTCCCTTTTTACCCTTTCCTATTTTTTCTAATGAACTCTAAATGTCTGTTACTCTGAGCAACATGCCTGAAATCTTTTCTGGCATGATTGCAAGAGTTGTGGTTTGAAGAAGGATTCTCTGTTGTGTAACAAATGTACTTTATAAATTCATAAGTGCTATATTAATTCATGATACAATATCTCTAGTTCAGAAATACAAAGATGCATTTTGAATGAAAATATATTACTCTAAAGACATAAGGAATATTTACTATCTTCATATCCTAAATCACAGGATTATGTCATTTCACTTGTCTACTACATTCTTAAAGCAAATCCAGTTTAATAATACTTTTAAATTACTTTTAAAAAACATTTTTTGTTCGTGCATTATAGTTACAGAATAGTGGTGTTCCTTTTGACACAATAATACATGTATTGTTAGTTTACTTTTATTCTTATTAATCAAGTTTTATTTCAAGAATTATTTCTTTTTTAAAAGAGCATATGATAGAGTTTTATAATAGTTTCTGGATGAATGTACTATTTTTACAAAAAAAAGACTCCTGTTCCATTTATAAGTTATGTGATAATAGACAAGTTATTTACTTTATCCAACTTACTCCAGTCTATTTAGGTTCTCCTATCAGCTCTGAGATGATTCAAAAAATTGAAATTGGACTCTTTTTATCCTTAGACTTTTTGAAAGCAAAACAAACAAAATTAGATGATAATGAAATTTAAGTGAGTTACATTAAACAGCAGAGTAGTCATTGACCTGAGACACTAATTGTCCACATTATGTATGTTAACCCTGGAAAACAGCAAAAAAGCTGATTGTTAAGACAAGGGACACGATACAACCACCTATTTATAAAGTATTTTCTTTAATTCACCCTTATTACAGTAGTTAGCTAGGTCTGCCCTGGTGTCCTTCCATGGCGTAAGTTACACATTGCTCTGTAACTGCCCTCACAGTGCTGCATGGCCTGTACATGCTGCTTCCCTGCCTGCTGGCTTCTCTTTGATGCTAGGAACTTCGGGGCGTTTTGTGCATCTAGCATATTAGGTATAAAAGCTTTTAATCACACTAATTCCTACAACTGTTCTGAATCTACATCTAAATCTCTCAACTGTTCCTCTTCTGACACAACTGCTTCTGGACAAAAGAAAAAACAAAACAAAACAAAAAAGTCTCCTACATGCTGCTGTCACTGAACTGAAGTCAGAATTAACTCATGTCGTTGTCTTCTATTTTCCATGATGATGCTCCACTGACCTCAGTAACTACCCGCTGTCTATGATGAGGAGACAGTTATTGGGTTCTCCCCATTCAGTTGCCATCTTTTGGGGCCTGTAAGAATCAGTAGGCAGTACTGACCAAACCATATGCTTCATTGTTTGCATGTAGGATTATGTAAAAATGAATCCCAGCAATAGAGCGTGAAGGAATCCTACTGGAATTCAAGATCCTGAAAATGACATACACACATTCAACCAATGTTGTCAATGAAAAAATAGCTTACATGAAATGGACATTACAATATTTCCAATGCACTTAATAAAATAAGAATAGAAATTACATAAATTTGATCTTTTAAATGTTCAAGAAACCATGCTGGGCATTTTACAAACCTTATTTATTTCTTTAAGATGTACCAGTGCTAACTTTTTTGGTAAGGAGGATTGTAGGTTTTACCCAAGATTCAAATATTCGGAGTTGGCTTCACAGCTTATATTTCTACATTGAAAAACTCTGATTTATATAAATTTTGATAAGAAAATGTAAGGTTGCTTCAACATAAATATAAGAACCCACCTTTCTTTCTCTAAAACAGTGTGTTTAGCTTCAGGGCACTATATTAATAATAATTCTCAGAATGCTTTATACTATATGATATTACTCTGTATTTTGAAAAGTCATCATTATATTTATTGTATCTATGAAATACATACTTGATTAATTTGATTATGTTAATATTTAATCTGTCATTGATCATTCATTTTGTCATCTTATTATGCTATGTGTTTCCCCTGTTGATCAGATATTATATGTATGAGTATATTTTATTTATTATATTTTAAATAAGTTCTTGAATGTCATAGTATTTCTTGTGAGTGTAACTCTCATTTTCATACTTTCTTAGGAGTTAAGTCATTATTATACCAATTGTGTTAAAATTTTTCTTCCTTTTTATGTTGGCGGCGGCTTACATCCTGTACCCTTTTACAGGTTAAAAATGTTCTTTATTTTTTTCTAAAAAGCACTGCTGAAAAAATTATTTACTATCTCATATTATCATTAGAATTTCTTTGGTTGTTAAAAAAGGATTTTATGGCTGGCACTGAAATTTATAAGCAATAATTTGAATTTGGAATTGATAAATTATTTTATATACTTTGAATAACCAAGAATAACTGTTTTAGGTATAAACAATAATACAGCCCCCAAAAGAGGTGATGAATTATAAGTAACAAGAAAATAATTCTTAAATAAAAAGTTACACTTGCTTCTTTTCCTCATGAAAATTACAAATAATTTTACAATTATTTAGTGATATATGTCTACTGTATATATTTTCTAGTGGAGAATATTAATAATTTGGGGTACTTAAGTTAATGTAAATGAATAATATTCCAGAGTTAACTTTGAAGTTAACATATTGATCTTCAATATGTTTATTTCCAAATAAATAGCATGCAAACATAGAAATAGTGTTTAGGAATCAAATTATATACATGTAATAACCTAACTATATATTTACATTCAGACTAGCACACATCTTATTAAAACATCCAATAAATAAGCATCCATATTTTCTTTTTTTTAGATTTTCTTTGTGATTCTTTTCAATTTTTTTAGTCATCAATTGTTGTAGTCATTTGGCTGGGTCTCAACCTGTGGGGCCTTTTTACCTTCTGGAGGGGGCAAGGCAAACGGAGGCCAAGACTCCGGGAGAGCAGGTTCCAGACCCAGTCTCAGATTTGTTAAAGAAGTACAGCACTTTTATAGAAGAGGGGAGTCAGAGAACAAAGAACCAGTAGTGTAACATGATAGTCTGTAAGGATGGTCCAATTAGGAGTCACACAGTTTTCCAAAGGGAGGAGGGAGAGAGAAGAATGAGCAAAGCTCACTTGGGGCAATGGCCGTTGGCGGGTCAGGTCACTTGGGAGTTTTCTCCACAAGCATGAATAATCCTGAGTGTGCAGTCAAGGATTTTACCTTTCTGCAGCCTATGGAGCATATACGCCAGTGACTTCTTTCTACATCCCCACAGTCAATGGACCATTATTTTATTTATTTGTATGTAGTGCTGAGAATTGATCCCAGTGCCTCATACATGGTAGGCAAGTGCCCTGCTACTGATCTATAGCCCCAGTCCCAAGTTCATATTTTCTTGATTGTAGAGTTATAATACATCTAGAAAGCCTTCAGCATGGAACTTAATTCAATCAGGAACTTAACTTTATAGAATAACCCATGAATAACCTTAAGTTCATAGAATAACCTGTGGATAACATTCCATCCTTGGTAACTGTTTCTTCCTTCATTTAGACAAGTGCCCATCAGGAACAATAACATTATCTAGAAATGCTATTTTCAGATATTCTTAATTATGATCATACATATGATTTTAATCCCTTGAATAGCTGTGGAGGGACTTTAATTTCCTCAAGAACTAGTAATATGAAATGCACATTTGTGCTGTAGAGTAGTATTTATGCCAACTTCATGTTATCACACTTTATTTTAGCAAAAATGAAAAAAGAGGTTTTATAGACTGCTCACATGACAAAAGTTGCTTGAATTCTATTTTGCTTTTATAAATCTCCAAATCTTTGATTTGAATTAATTTGAATGCAGCTTTCCATTCTGACAGCACTTTACTTTGAAGTGGGATATTTGAATGTCAAGAATGAAAATCACCTCCTAGTTGGTTGACAATTTATTAAAGCAAGAGGTCTCAGGAGATTAGCACACATAATATTGTAAGACATAATGTCATGATGCTTGTCATTACAAAACAAACAATTTAATATAGATCAGAATGCATTTTGAACTTCTCTTTTAAAAAGTCAAAAAAGCTATTTAAAAGGATAACATTTACTATGATATGAATATATTATATTTTCTTTTGAGAAAGGAAATGTCAAAACTATAAAAACTTTTAAATATGCATGCATTAAATACTATTCAAGCTAAAAAAATTGGTCACGTTCATATTAAAAAGATGTTTAGTAAAGAAACTTCAATATTGGGTTATTTTGCCTTTCTTTCCCACCAAGAATTATATTTGTCCTTCACCTGTTCCCATCACCAGTATTTTACTTAGAGTTTTACCATATTTGATTACCAATCATCTCATATGTCTTTAGAATAAGTTGGATGTGATGATTGTCATAATCCTACTTGTTTTCTTGCACTCAAGTAGCAAGTTGAGGACTTAAGCTGAAGTACCATTTGAATTTGAATGTAGAAATGATTGAACTGCATAGGAAAGTATTGTGCTATTATGCGGTAGCACATCCTTCACTGTTAGGTTTGTAAGGCAAAAAATTCATCCATATATCTACATCGCCTGCACCATATTAGAAAAAGGCATTATTCAGGGGTTATCAAAGACTAATCTGTGTTTTACCCAGAGAAAACTATTGAAGATAGATATTTTAGATTTATAAAGAATTTGGGTAAAATTTGGTGACACACCTCTTTATTTTTTATATTCATTTATTTATTTATTTTCCCTTTTTTTATTTTTATTTTTACAGACTGCATTTTGATTCATTGTACACAAATGGGGTACAACTTTTCATTTTTATGGTTGTATACAATGTAGATTCACACCATTCATATAATCATACATGTACATAAGGTAATAATGTCTGTCTCAATCCACTATCTTTCCTTCCCCTACCCCTTCCCTCCCCATTTCCCACTAGCTACACAATCCAAAGTTCCTCCATTCTTCTCTTACCCCCCGCCTACTCCCCATTATGTATCATCATTCATTCATCAGATATAACATTTGGCCTTTTTTGGGGGGGGTTGGCTTACTTCACTTAACATGGCATTATTCAAATCCATCCATTTACCAGCAAATGCCATAATTTTATTCTTCTTTATGGCTGAGTAATATTCCATTGTGTATATATACCACAGTTTCTTTATTCATTTATCAATTGAAGGGTATCTAGATTAGCACCACAATCTAGCTATTGTTAATTGAGCATCGATGAACATTAATGTGGCTGCTTTATTGATATGCTGATCTTTAAGTCCTTTGGGTATAAACTGAGGAGTGGAATAGCTGAATCAAATGGTGGGTGCATTGCAAGTTTCTCAGCATTCTCCATACTGCTTTCCAGAGTGGCTGCACCAATTTGCAACTCCACCAGCAATGTATGAGTGTGCCTTTTTCCCCACATCCACTCCAACACTTGTTATTTCTTGCATTCTTGATAATAGACATTCTAATTGGAGTTAGATGAAATCTTAGGGTGGTTTTAATTTGCATTTCTCTAATTACTAGAGATGATGAGCACTTTTTCATTTTTGTTTATCTCCTGTATATCTTCTGTGAAGTGTCTGCCCAGTTCCTTAGCCCATTTATTGATTGGGTTCTTTGTATTTTAAGTATTAAAATTTTTAAGTTTTTATAAATTTTGGAGATTCGTGCTCTGTCTGAAATGTGTGTGGAAAAGATTTTTTCCCACTCTGTAGGCTCTCCTTTCACATTATTGTTTCCTTTGCTGAGAAGAAACTTTTAGTTTGAATCCATCCCATTTATCGATTCTTGCTTTTATTTCTTGTGCTTTGGGAGTCATGTTAAGGAAGTCTGGTCCTAAGTTGATATGATGAAGATTCGGACCTATTTTTTCTTCTATTAGGTGCAGGGTCTCTGTCTAATTTCTAGGTCCTTGATCCATTTTGAGTTGAGTTTTGTGTAGGGTGAGAGATAGGGGTTTAGTTTCATTTTGCTGCATATGGATTTCCAGTTTTCCGAGTACCATTTGTTGAAGAGGCTATATTTTCTTCATTGCATGGTTTTGGCACCTTTGTCTGGTATGAGCTAACTGTACTTATGTGGGTTTGTCTCTGTGTCTTCTTCTGTACCATTGGCTTATCTGTCTATTCTGGTGCCAATACTATGCCATTTTTGTTATTATTGCTCTAGAGTAGAGTTTAAGATCTGGTATTGTGATCCCACCTGCATCACTCTTTCTGCCCAGAATTGCTTTGGTTACTCTGGGTCTTTTGTTCTTCCAGATGTATTTAATGATTGTTTTCTCTAGTTCTATGAGAAATGTCATTTGGATTTTAATTGGAATTTGTTAAATGTGTATAGTGCCTTTAGAAGTATGGCCATTTTGATTTTGTTAATTCTGTCTATTCAAGAACACGGGAAGTCTCTCCACTAAGGTTTTCTTTAATTTCTTTCTTTAGTGTTCTGTAGTTCTCATTGTAGAGGTCTTTCACCTTTTTTGTTAGATGGATTCCCAAGTATTTTATTCCTTTGAGGCTATTGTGAATGGAATATTTTTCCTAATATCTCTTTCAGAGGATTCAACAGTTATGAATAGAAATGCATTACATTTATATGTGTTGATTTGATATCCTGCTATTTTGCTGAATTCATTTATTAGTTCTAGAAGTTTTCTGGTGGAGTGTTTGGATCCTCTAAAAATAGAATCATGTCATTGGCAAATAGTGATAACTTGAGTTCTTCTTGACACACCTCGTTAATGGGTAAACCATTGTCAGGACATAAGTTTCAAACTTTTAGAATATTTACCAAAATAATAAAGTTGCTCTCAGATACTAGGTTTTATTCATTAAAGTAGTGTGCTACCAAAATTTACATGGAAATTTATGGGGAAAAGCACCAAATAAACAAAAGATGTGTTTGCTTGATCCCTAGTGTTTTTTTTTTTTTTAACCATAGTTTAACGTTGGCAATAAATTGTAATTCAAATTTCTTATATGCAAAATTTATATTTGAGAGTTAATGTGTAGTTACTAATATATAAAACAAACTTGTAAAGGATTTAAAAGAAGACATTATTTGAATTATGCAATCTGCAGTTTATCTTAAAATTTTATTTCTGAATATATTAATCAGCAATGATTTTTCATTAACTTCTATCAAAAATGGAAGTAGAATTATATTTAGGTACTTAGTTTTTCCCTAGACACACTCATGTTTCCCCTCTCTTGATAATTTTTCTCACTCTCTCTGTCTCCCTTTATCAATCTGTCTTTTGTAACCCAGGATAATATACACATTTAATTCAATAAAATGTATTAGAGAACATTTGTGCTTAGCAACTATTCCTGTTAATATCTATAATAGATATATATCATTTATAAAAATATCAGAAATTAGTAAATCGCTTAATTATGCACATGCAATAACTTCACTAAATATTCAGATAGCACACATCAAACATCCATGTCATAAAAACCCATGTTAAATACTAAATTAAAGGACCTGTTGAAATGTTGAAAAAGATTAATTCAAAAGTAATATTTGGTGATTATCAGTACAATTAGATTACATTCTTTCATAAATTATACACTTATCAATTTGTACATGCATTAATTTGTATATTCAATCAAACTAGAACATTATTGGCCATCATATAACTAATAGTGAATATGTATTCAATATTTATGCATATATTTATGTATTATCAGAAAATACTATACATTAGTTTTCAGTGTGGAACATATGCAAAATGAATGAACAAATTTAACTTGTATAAAAATTGACATAGAAAGTATCCTCTCCATCAATAGTGAAGGAATAGAATTTAGTAATATACACTTTACAAAATAAATTTAATGGCACATAACACTAAGGCAATTGTCAGAAACCATTATATAAATAATCAGACAGTCTATTATAACTTTGAAGTTACTGTATAAATTAAAACTATGATTTCCATATTTTTAAAAGCTTTACATACAAGAAACTATAATTATTCTTTAGTAGGACTGCAGTCAAAATACTGACCTAATTAAAAGAATAGCAATTTTAATTGGGAAATTAAAGCTGTATGTACGATGGTTTATGTCAAGTGTTAACATGACTGGGACAAGATATCCTCAGATATCTGGTCAAATATCATTCTGCATGAGTTTGTGAGAATGCTTCTGGAGGAGATATCATTTGAATTGGCATATTTAGTAAAGTACATAGCCTTTCCAAATGTAGGTGAATTTTATCCAATCAACTGAAGAATAGAACAAAAGGAGATTGTTCCTGGATCCTGGATAAAGGAGAGAATAAACCTTAAACTCAAACTTTGTCTCCTCTTGGACTTTCAGTTTCCTGGCATTTGAACTGAATTTATACAGGATCTGGTTCTCAAGTTTTCTGACTCAGAGTGGAATTCTCTTCCACTGACTTTCCTGTTATCTCCAACATCACCCCAGATTTATAGAAACAAGTCAGCCTCCATAATTGCATGAGCTAATTTCTTATAATTAATTTCTCTCACTATTTTTCTCTAATATTTATAAATATAAACATAAATATATTCACATATGAATATATTCACATTCCCACACTCCACTGGTAATTATTTCTGTTTCTTTGGAAAATTCTGGTATGTTATATAATCATTCTTACAAAGAATGCATACTGCTCCTTAATAATCTTTTATTTTCTTAGGTCCTTTTTCATTGCCTAGTAAATTAGCAATTGTTGAATTAAAAACTCTCAGAAATAGGCCATTCTCCAGATTCCCAGGCGGAGAGTCTCCATTTTGACCTCGGAGCCCCCGGACCTAAGCCCACCCCTTTCCCCGGGGACACAGCGCTGCTGCTTCAGAGCCCTCCGACCTAAGCCTACCCCTTTCCCCGGGGACACAGCGCTGCGGCTTCAGGTGAGATATACCCGGGAGCGGAGCGGTTTGCCGGCCCCAGCGAATTTGGGCCCGGTTGGCGCCATTCTCCAGATTCCCTGGCGGAGAGTCTCCATTTTGGCCTCGGAGCCCCCGGACCTAAGCCCACCCCTTTCCCCGGGGACACAGTGCTGTGGCTTCAGGAAAGTTGCAATCCCTCTGATTTGCACTACCAGAGGGGAGGATATATGAGCAGCATGGGAAGACGCGGGAAGAAAGTGTCTCAAACAAACCTGGATGGTGCATCAGGAGATCCTAAGGACAGCACGGTAGAGGGAATGACAGAAATGGAGTTCAGAATGTTCAT
>JAJEJO010000551.1:69740-189429 GCA_020662805.1 Glaucomys volans
GCAAAAAGTTAAACATTTTTAATCAACCACATTCTCTTGTGTAGAATAAAGGATAAAAACTCACTTGTCAATCATAATATAGGTTAAGAGACATTAAGAAGTAGATAAACATGATAATTAATATATACGGTGACAAAATGTAACTGTTTTTTCAGTGGTAATTCCCCAAATTTGAAATAGAAAAAGAGAAAAAAAGTGTCGACTAGATCAAAACAGCAAAAAAGTTAAGGATAACAGATCAAATGATACATGACAGACAGATGGAGTGGATTTCACAAAAGTAAAAGTATAGATGTCAGTGAAATTATTGTCCCCAAGAAAGGATAACAGATTGAATTGGAGTATTTATCAGAAATACTCACGTAGCTTTGGGAATTTGAATTGGTGAATATTCATGGTGTGTGAGAAAGCATGATACACACTATGATCTCAATCACAAAATGGGATATTGTGTATGTATATGCACAACCTGGAGGGACATGTCCAACTAAGCTGCTTGTGACTGGGTGACTTTGTTCTTTGCTTGTGTTTCTATTTTTCCCATGATGTACATACTAACTTTTCAAAAAATGAAAGTTATTTTAAAAACAAACAACAAAATGGGTGTTGTGCACATAATCAAATTAGTACATGTGAAGCCTTTTGGACTAGTTATGTGTTTTTCGATTTTTTTATTTAGTTGTTGACCTGTGTTTTGGGGGAGGACAAATCTATAATGCCACCATAACTTTGGTGGTTAAAGTATAGTGTAGGCAGATTGATAAAGTATAGTGTAGGCAGATTGATAAAGTAAAGGAGTGTGAACCTAGATTAGTCACTGAGAATGACTCCGATGGTTGTGAAAGACAGAGTGTGACATGACATTTCTTATTAAATGAGGCAGAACAACTGGGGAATCTAAAATTATAGAGTGTGAATGCAGAGAAAAATTGTGGCTGAGCAAAATCCTGCAGCAGGTCTCTCACACAGATGCAGTGATTTGAATAACTATTCATGTACCAAACTACCTTAATGAGAAGCTAGGAAGTCGGGCGGAGGAGCATAGTTCACAGAAAAGGCATACTGAAAAGGCAAGAAAAATGTTCCCGAGATCCCCCTACCCCAACATCAAGCAGTGCAGGGAGAAAAAACTAAATCCAAGCTTTAGACTTGAAACTGATTATCAGACCTACCTGGGTGAAAAACAGTGCCAGGCAACAGATCCAAAACTTGGTTGATGCAAAACAGCTCTTGTTTTAAAGGAAAAAAGAAATAGTTTAATCTGAGCCAAATATGACAGACAAAGGTTAGTGAACAATGGTTCAAGTTTCCCTGAGTATTCTGCCCTGCTGTGGTAGAAGTTACAATAATTTGTATAGGCACAGAACAAAAATGGTCATAAATGAATATATTTAACAAATACATTAGTGGGCACTTTAGGCAAGCTAACACTAAAGCAGAAAAAAATTTTTCCATTGGTTACGATGTCATAACTCAGTATTCTTAGTTTTAGGATTGGTGGAGGCTAAAAGTCTTGTAAGCTAAACAGTACTTTTTGAGAGATACACCTGATAATTATGAGAATATAGGCCAGATACTGTTTTAGTTAGCTTTGTGTCATTGTGACCAAAAGACTTCAAAAACTCAACTCCATTTTTTCTTACCAGGAACTCACTGCAATGTGAATAATAGACACAGAGTGAAAATGGATGGATGGAATCATATACTCCTTGCAAATAGAATCTAAAGTAATATAGAAGTAGCCATACTTCTGTAAAAATATGTTTTAATCAAAAGCTATAGAAAGAGACACTCTATGTCATTATTTAACTATAAAGGCATCAATTCATGTAGTAGAATTAACAATTCTAAATATGTGTGCACCAAGCATCAGAAAATCCGAAAAAATTAAATATTAATAAACAACATGGAGATATAGACTCCAATACAATAATATGAGAGAGGATTAATACTCCATTTTCAACAATGGACTGATCATACAAACAAAAATCAACAAATAACTAGAGTTAATTTGCACCCTAATATTTGCAAATAGACCTAATTGATATCTACATAAACATTCTACCCGCATTTTCAGATAAGCTTCTCCTTAACAAATGGAAAATTCTCCAAGATAGAATACATATTGGCAACAAGACAATTCTAAATATTTTGTTTGAATTTATAACGTTGTATTTATTTTTAGCACAATTCAATCAAACTACAAATCAAGAGCAAGAAAAGCTGGATAATACATAAATTCACGGAAATAAAACTGTTTTACTTTTGGTCAACTTATGGAGCAAAGATAAAATCAAGAAGGAAAATGTTTAAAATCTTGAAACAAATGAGTAGGTGACATGGCGCACCTAAATCTATGGGAAACAGCAAAAGCAGAATTAAGTGGGAAATTGTAGCAATCAATGCTTACATCAAAATACAGAAAGATCTCAAATAAAAAGCCTAACACTGCATCTAAAGGAACTAGACAACAAGAACAAGACAAACAAAATAAGTAGAAGGAAAGAAATAGCAAAACAGTGAAACTAAGAAACAATGCAAGAGATCAACGGAATGAAGAGCTGTTTCTTTGCCATGAAATGCTAGCTAAATTCTATCTAGACTATCTAAAAAAAGGGAGAGAATATTCAAATAAATGATGAAAAAAGAGATGTTACAAATGACACTGCAGATATACATTAGAGAATATTTTGAACAATTATATTCCAACAAACTTTATAACTTAGAAGAGATGAACAAATTTCTGGACATATTCAAGTCACCAAGTTTGAATCAAGAAGAAGTAAAAACCAGAACACAGCAACAACAAATAATTAGACTGAATTATTAATAAAATGCTTTCCATCAAAGAAAAGTTCAGAAATGGATGACTTCACTGCTGAGTTCTAGCAATCATTTAAAGAATAATTTGTACCATTTTTTCTCCAATTATTCAAAAAATTGAAGCGATAGAGACTGAACACATCCCAGGATGCCCAGAATGCCAGGATTAACCAACAAAAGAGACAAACACACAAGAGAAGAGAACTATAGGCCATTATCTGAGATGCATGAAGGAACTGAAAAATGCATGAAGGAACTCCTCGAAAGATATGAGCAAACAAAATTCAATAGCATATTGACTTTTTCCACCGTGACTAAGTGGAACTGATCCCAGGGATGCAAGGATGGTTCAACATAAGCAAATCAATGAATATTATGCATCACATCAACAGAGTGAAGGACATAATTACTTACTATTACATACATAGATGCAGAAAAAGCATTTGAAAAAATGTAATCATCACTTAATCATAAAAACACTGAAGGAGTTAGACAAAGAAGGTATATGCCTCAACATAAAAAAGGACTTATATAATAAGTCAACAACTGAGTTATGTTGAATGGCAAAAAGCTGAAAGTGTTTTGTCTCAGATCTGGAACATGACAGGATATACACTTTACAACTTTTATTCCACATTGTTTTAATGAGAGCAAACAGATGAAATAGAATTATCATTATTGGGAGACTCCTGCGAAAACAGGTAAAAGTTAATAAACAAAATCAACAAAGTTGCAGAATGCAAAATCAGCATAGAAAAATCAATAGCATTTTATATACCAATAGCAGATTATCTGAAATAGAAAGCAATTTTCCACTTACAATAAGCTATAAAAAGTAGAATAATTGGAAATAAGTTTAACCAAAGAGCTGATTGTCTCAGTAATACAAATTTTAAAACACAGATGAAAATAATTAAATTGGACATAGAAAAATAGACATCCCTTGTTGATGATTTGGATGAGTTAATATTATTAAAATATACTTGTTACCAAAGTGTTCTACAGACTTACGTCCTCTTCATCAACAGAACAAGGCATTAAACTACCTGAGTCCAGTGTATTTCAAAGGTACAGTAAATCAAAACAGCAATGGAATTGATATAAAAACAGGCTCATGAAGCAATAGGACAGAAAATAGGACCTAGACATAAATCCATGCATCTATAGCCAACTGATTTTGACAAAGGTGCTAGAAACATGGAGGATAAAGGTATACTTTTCTATAAAAGGTGCTGTTAAAATTGGATGTGCACATGCAGAAGAAACCAGAACCTTATATCTTACCAACTACAAAAGCCAATTCGAATTCGAATGAAAGCTGGGTGCAGTAGCACACACCTGTAGTCTGAGTAGCTGGGGAGGCTGAGGCAGATGGATTCCAAGTTCAAAGCCAGCCTTGGCAATTTAGTGAGACTCTAAGCAACTCAGCAAGACCCTGTCTCTAACTAGAATTTAAAAAGGGGCTGGGGATGTGATTCAGTGGTTAAATGCCCTGTGTTCAATCCCTGGTGTCAAAAAATTAATTAATTAATTAATTAAAAAACGAATAAAGACTTAAGGATAAGACATGGTACTATGCAGATACCAGAAGAGAATGTTGTAGTAAAAATGCTTCAGGACATTGGAATAGGCAAGTTTTGGTTCCTTTGTTTTTGTTTTTGTTTTTTTGACAGTACCCCAAAAGCAATAGATGGATAGATGGGTTTACATAAAAAATATTTATCCCCCAAACAAGCAATTATTAGAATAAAAAGATAACCTACATCATGGGAGAAAATATTGTATATTTTATATGTAACAAGGGTTAATATCCAGAACTTATAAAAAAGTTCAAATCCACAATGTTTAAAAAAAATGCTGATTGAAATGAATAACATATCTAGCAGACTTTTTCAAAGGCAAAACATACAAAGGGTTACCATGCATATGAAAAGAAATGCTATTGCAATCACCAGGGAAATTCAAAATTGCAAGGAGTTATCTCCTCATTACACTAAGGATGTCTATCATAAAGAAGACTAAAGATAACAAGTCCTGGCTAAGATATGGAGAAAAGGGATCACTGAGCATTGTTGGTGAAATGCAAGTAAGGACAGTCATTATGGAAAACAGTGTGGAGGTTCTTAAAAAATTGAAAGAACTTCCATATGATCCTGCAATCCCATCCTTGGGTTCATATCCAAATGAAAAGCCATCAATATGCTGAAGAGAAACCAGCACTCCTGTTTTTATTGCAGCAATAGGCATAATAAAGATGGATACAAAAGTGTTGAACTGATAAATGAACTAATAAAATGTGGTACATAAACACTGTATAAAATTCTCTGGCGAGAAAAAATGAAATCTTTGAAATAACAAGAATGGTCCTGGAGGTCATGATGTTAATAAGCCAGACAGAGAAAGACATATTCTGCATGAACTCACTCATAGGTGGAATGAAAAAAATTAATCCTGTTGAAAGTGAGAGTAGAATGGTGTCTATCAAAAGCTGGGGGCGGGGGCACGAAGAGAAGAGGAGGATGGGTTAGTCATGGTTTCTGAACTGTAGGTATTTGGAGCAAGAAATCATGTTGTGATATTGGACGGTGGAGGAAAAATAGATAACAACTACGTACTAAATATTTTTTAAAACAATAAGAATGTATTTTGAATGTTTTCACTGTGAAGAAATGATAAATATTTCAGAAGATAGATATGTTTAACCTGATTAAATGTTGCCCAATGTATCCATGTATTGAAACATCGCATGGTTCCCCACTAATACTTATAATTTCATGTGTCACTAAAAAACAAATTCAAATAAATAAAATAAAGTTACGAAGTAGATAGAGATGAGTGATATATATATATACTCTTCTTAATTTGTATCTTATCTAGGGGTAATTTGTAATTAATTTATAGGCAATATGATTTTGTGGATCACTTGTACATGTAATCCCTTGAAGAAAAATATTTGTGTATTAATCTTCAACAACTGATTGAGGGACTTAATTCTGGAACATAACTCATTTATAATATCTAAACGTGTTGCAAGAAGTACATTTCAATTTGTCAGTTCTTAATGTCCCTTTTATCCTGTGGACTCAGAATACTTTACATTTTTTTCTTTTTTTAATTCATAACATTTGCTTCTGGGTGCAGTCCAAGGAATAATTAATGCTTTCTTACTAGACATGAGGATTTTTATTTTGTTTTAACTTTTTCTTTTTGTTTTTTCAAATTACAGGTTATTTTAATAGACTGTACATTTCTTCATTAAGTGGCATATGGTCCAAGTTATTGATCTGGCTTTCTAATTTATTAACTACAACTTGAACTGAAATTAAATGAATAATAGTAATTTAGATGCAATAAGTTGCCTTATAGTCAAGATAAGTGACAAATAGTAACAACCGTAAAGAGTATTAAGGGCTCACTCAAATGACTGAAATATTAAGATGGCATATAATGAATCTATAAATAAGAACATGTAAATTTTCATTTAAGTGAAACACATTATTTTATTGAAGAATTATCACAAATTAATCAAAATACTTTAAAAATTACCCCAAATAATAAAAGGCATAACTGCTTCCTCTACTATATTTTAACATGCATGTTCTTGTCATGTCTTATGAAAAGTCATTTTTATGATATTTCTGTGCACACAAACATCAGATTTACCTAAAATATTTAGCAGAGGGGAGGAAAACTTACAACAGTTATCCAAAAATGCAACTGCATAACTTAAAAAAGAACTTAACTTTTCATTTCTCTCTCTTTCTCCCTCTTCACATAACACTCTAGTCATAGGCTAGAGGCCAGGCTAACAGGGTAGGTGTACTGAGAGTGGCTTCCAATATGTGACTCCATGATTGCTTTTTGTCCACTACTCCTGAGGGTGTTGTCCTTTCTGCAGAGTAGAAGCTGGGTTATGCATACATGAGCTTTGGCATGTAAGAAGGGCAAAAAGCAGACAAGGAGGGCAAAAGTATAGTTCTGTTCAAATAATGAATTACATAATCTCTTTCACTCACATTCCACATGAAAGACAGAACCCTCAGAGATACACCTAGCTAAAAATTAATCTAAGAAATATTGTTTCTGGTAGTGTTGTCAAGTGCCAGGAAAGTACTTAAATTCTAGGTGAGAAAGAAAGAGGGGTTTTAGGGACAACAGCACTTTGGTACATGATTCCAAGTAAGAAACAAGAGTTTCTCAGTCACATGGGCTAGACATATTCCCCTCTATGCTTCATCTAGGGACTCATGCCTCTTAATTTTTCTCTAATGCATATTTCACCAACTTAGGTTGAAATGGAAATTGAGAAATATTTGTTAGTATAATAAAAAAGTACTTAGTTTCTATCCCAATTGTTTTTCCTACAAGCTATCTGACATCATGGAAACTAAACTTTGTTATCTATTTGATCTTTAATTTTCACATGTAAAAGTTTAGCTAATAAGAATGCATAAGATTGTAGTGTACTTTAAATGAGATTAAAAACTGTAAATCATGTTAATAATTAATAAAGCATGCTACTTTTCTAATTCCCTTTAGTCTCATTAGTAAAATATGTTTTATATAAGGTGAAATCTGAGAAACTAGCAGACATATAAATTCTCAGAAATTCAGAGCAGAGTGTTCATTACTTAATAAAATATTTTCCTATTTTATTATATAGATTTTAAAAAAAAATCCATTCTGAAAATTTGTTTTAAATAGAGTGAAGACCAATCACATAGTTTATATATACTGTAATTTTGGTTTGTGTTCATTTAGATCTATTAATTTATTGTTTATATTTGATGTGTGTTTTTGAGGTTTCTTTATATTTGTGGTTCCATATATTTTCTTTCATGACTTTTTTAAAGTTATTTGGAAAACTTGAGTCATAACTAATCTTTTATGTTTTTATTATTATGACTATTTCTAGAGATCATTTGAGATGTTGCTGTAGAAATTCATATACAGAATTAAGCCCCTTAGATACTTAAATAAATATTTATAACTATAAATGGAATACAAAGAAATTCCGTCTTTTTATTCTCAATCTTTCATACTTTGTTGTCATGAATGTGTGCAAAATGCTTATTGTAGCATTTAAAATATTAAAGTTACTTTAAGATATTTATCAAATAATTTTATATCTATTCCATCTTACTGTTGGTGTCTTATAATTGCTTTATTTCCCCATGTTAAGGCAGTTTTCTGATTATTGGTATGTTGAGTTATTTTTGTTTACTTACTGAATATTTCTAGCACTTAAAAAATTAACTTTTGTGGCACTTTTAGTTCCTATTGATTAAGTGCAGGACATAATTTGACCTGGCCTCTTCAAGTTGTGATTCAACTCTGTTTTCAAAGCTTTGTTGATACACACATTGTTCACACCTGTGTGGCCTTCTGTGGCCATTCTAGTGCTACTAGCTCATTTCTCAAAGTTTATGTGTTCTATTCAAGGACATGTCTACAACTGAGTATCCTAGGGGGAAAAAGGAAGAAATGATGAATAATTTTAAGTTTTTGCTTTCCCAAGTTCTTCCCTCAGGACCATCTCTCAGCTACTCTATGTGCCCTGAAGTACTCCCATCTCATGTTTAGAAAGACAGAACTTTAGTTAACCTTTTCTGTTGTATTTTGGACTACTATGCCCTTGTTTGAGACAAAACAGTGGATAGAAAAAATAAAAAGCAATGTTGGTTCATCCTATACTCTTGGGATCTCTGTTCTTCAAAGTGGGGTATGGTGGCTTAGCCTGTAATTCCATCGACTCAGGAGGCCAAGGCAGGAGGATTGCATGAACAAAGTCAGTCTCAGCAACTTAATGAGGCCCTAAGCAACCGAGCAAGACCCAGTCTCAAAATAAAGAAGAATAAAAATAAAATAAAAAAGGACTAGGGATGTAGCTCAGTGGTTAAGTGCTTCTGGATTCAAGTCCCAGGACCAAAACAAAACAAAGAGAGCAATAAAAGAAAACAGGGGAGTTGCTCATTCTCTGTGAGCACCTGAAGTTACAATCCCTACCCATAGGACCAGACCTGAAGTTCTTTTGCATTAGTTCCATGTGTACTGTAAAAAAGTACCTAAGCTTGGTGATTTAAAACAGCAAAAATGTGTTCTCTCACAGTCGTAGAGGAGAAAGGATGAGATGAGCCTCATGTGCCAAAACTGAGGTACTGGCAGTGTTAGTTCCTTCTGGAGTGTCCAGGGTGCCATCCATCCATTACTTCTTCCAGCTTCTAATTGTGCTGGCAAATTCCCATTGACCTTGTAAAGTAACATTCACAGGTTCCAGGGATTTGTATCTGGATATCTTTTAGGACATTATTCATCCAATTATAGCTTCTGCTGGAGCTCTGATACCAGCAGCCGTGTGCTCACTTTTATTTTTAAAGCTTCATTGCAGTATAATTAAAATACAAAAAAACCTGCTTGCTTAATATATTCAATTTATAGTGTTCAGATATACACCATCAATTCATCACCACAATGTAATATATTCAAATCAATATAAGTCAATGTTCTTACTACAAAACAAGCACACACACACACACACACACAGACGAGGGAGTTCTGGAGGTGGACATTGATGGGTACACTAATAGCTTATAGATATTAAACAAACTATACATTCTGTGCTATAATCCCAACCAAATTTATTTAAAAACTTCATTTGAAGAATTCTCCAGATCCAAGTGGCATCAATACTGCACTCTAGCAATTTTAATGATATATTATTAACTAGCATTATGCTGGAGATTTTTTGGTCTACAATCACGAGGAATATTATTCTGTAGTTTTCTTTTGATGCTTCTGTATAATGTAATTATGGTAATCATGGCATAGTGACATGTACTGGGAATTATTTCCTTTTCTTCTATTTTTGAAAATGCTTTAAGATTGGTATTAATTCTTCATTGAATCTACACTGAGTTCAGACAAGGGTATGCAGGGGGAGAAAAAGGCAATTATAACTCATTCTATAAAACTTTGATTTTTGGCCTTCTTCTTCTATGTGCCTCATAGTATTTAATTTTAAAGCAATTTCTTCTTGCATTCTGCACAAGTTTAATAGCTCCATGTAGTGGAAGAGAAAGAGTGGTACATGTTTATATCATCTTCTCAAGAATTAGAACTTTCCAGAACCATTTGTTAACTTTTATTTTTCATTCAATAAAATGCAAAAATAAAATTTGAAGCAGCAAATGCATTTTCAATGATTAAAATGAAATCAGCAGTTCCCTACTTTGCCGTATCTCTGACCTGACATCTGCCCCCCAGAAGCAATATTTTCTTTTGTAGAGGCATTTTGTATATAAAATTCATATTTCTGAGTAGTGTGTGGCTTTTCAAAGTTATTTGTTAGTACTATAAAAAATAAAGAAGTTAGGGAAACCTTGTAAAATCATGTGTATCCTGACATGCATGCATATTCATACCTACATTTTCCCTTCCTCCAAGAGGGAATGTTTTAGTTAACTTTTTCACTGCTGAGACTGAGACCCAACCAGCACAATTGTAGAAGAGGAAAAGTTTATTTTTAAACGTTTTTTGGGGGTGTACCGGGGATTGAACTCAGGGGCACTTGACCACTGAGTCACATCCCCAGCCCTATTTTCTACTTATTTAGAGACAGGGTCTCATTGAGTTGCTTAGGGCCTTGCCTTTGCTGAGCCTGCCTTTGAACTTGTGATCCTCCTACCTCAGCCTCCCTAGCAGCTGGGATTATAGGCATGTGCCATCCTGTCCAGCAAGGAAAAGTCTATCTGAAAACTCACAGTTTCAGATGTCTTAGTCCATAGAAGGCCAGCTCCCTTCTTTGGGGCTCAAGTGAGGCAGAACATAGTGGCCAAAGAGTGTGGCAGAGAGAAACAGCTCACATGACTATCATGAAGCAGAGAGAGAGAGAGACTCCACTCCCAAGATACCAACATATACCCCAAAATCATGCCCCGAATTCCCACCACCTTCTGTCACACCCTACCACTTCAGTTACCACTAAGTTAATCCCCACCAGGGAATTAATTCACTGATTGGCTTAAGGCTCTTACAACCCAATCATTTCTCCTCTGAACTTTTTACATTGTCTCACTAACAAGCTTTTGGGGGGCATCTAACATTCAAACCATAATAGGGAATAAAAAAAATAGGGTTGAAAATCAATTGGTTTTTATAGTATCATTGCTATATAAATTAGTGTTTACTACTACGCATGATAAAAAATTCCTCAGTGAGTTAAAATGGACACTGTGACTAAATGACTTAGTCTACATTTATTTTTCCTGGAGAAAACTATTTTAAAATGTTTCTTAATATTCCTTGGTATTTTTCATGAACTCTTTCACAAAATTTTCATCAGAAATATAAGTATAAAATCTTACTTGTTCTTTGATCACATTCTGATCTGTCTTCTCATTTATTCATTTGTTCATGGGTTTTTTTTGTTTGTTTGTTTTAGTGAAGTAATTTTTCACATGAAATAGGGTCTTCTACAGTCACCTTAAGTTCCCATATTGAAGACTACTTACCAGATGAATTTCTTAGTTTTATTACTCAAGGCTACAAAGGGTGGGGGGAGGGATACATTATCATGGAGATGTAAAAATAACCTATACCTGTAATGAGAAATGCCACATTCACTTGAATTTTGGAAGTCATCTGAGCTTTAGATGATTCTAAAAGACATCAGGTATCAAAGGCTAAACCTGCTAGATTTTTCCCTTTCTGGAATATCACCCTAGAAAGAAAAACCTCAAAATTGCTTTAAAATACAGGATCAAGAAGGGTTGGTCATGGTATTAGTCTGTCATGTAAATATGAATAGATTTACATGAAATGTTACTGAAAGTCACATTATGAAGGGTAGGAGAAATTACTTCATCACAAAAATCCTGAATTCAAGACTGAAAAAATGTTAAGAAAATAAACAGTAATGCAGCAAACCTTTGTGAGAGTTTCAAATTTTTGTATTGTTTCCTCTTGGGAACTTGAACAATAAAAGCAAAGTCTATTTAAATGTCACTTTAAATCTGTTAATCTCCTTCCACATGCATTATTACATAACCATTAGTTATATGTATTCCTGTGGATCTGGAGAAAGCAGGAAAAACCAACTGGTTTCCATTTTGCAGATGGGTGATCGGTGGTGGGTCTATCTGTGCATGCATCGTATATGTGTGTGCATGTGTGTGGACGTACATGTGTGATTAGGAAGAAGCAGCTGCCGAGTGCTTTCTTTCTGCACCACCATGTTTGCTGCAGCCCTGTTCACAACAGCTAGGATGTGAACTCAGCCTAAATGTCCATCAGTGGATTGAGAAAATGTGGTATATATACAGGATGGATACTACTTGGCCATGAAGGTGCATGAGACGTTGTTATTTGTGAAAACACAAGTGGACATGGGTTACCTTATATAAAATAAAATAAGCCAGACACAGAAAGGCAAACACTATATGATCTTCTCTGATAACTGAAGTCTAAAAATGTTGATCTCATGGAAATTGAGAGTAGAATAGTGGTTACCAGAGAGTGCTAAGAGTACTCGAAAAAAATGATGAAAGTTTAAGATGATGCTAATCACCATGATTTGGTTCTTACTCAATGTATACTTGAATCTAAACATTATATTGTATATAATTCATATATATAATTATTATGTATTAATAAAATGTAAAATAATAATAATAAATAATAGTAATATGCTTGGGGGGGGGGTTGGAGGGTCTCACTTTGTTCCCAATTCATCTTGAACTCATAAATCAAGTGATCTTCCCGCCTCAGCTTCTCAAGTAGGTAAGATCACAAAAGTATGCCACCATGCTCAGTTTAAGTAATAATCATCAAAAAATGGCAACTTTATATTTTTTTAACAAAGGCCTGACTTGATTCTTTTAAAAAGTCTTCCTTCGTGTTGCTCTTATTTTTAAATAACTTGATGATTTTAATATACTCTTGTCTCTACCTGTAGCACATAGATCTGAACAGATTTCTCTAAATTAAAACGCAAGGAGAGGATTGCATTATGACTACCATTTACCTGTATCACTATCATGATTTGATGATTTTAATATTGGCATTCCTTTTCTGTTTGAGCAATAACTTGCCACACGTTTTGAATATTAGATCATTTCATGCCATCTTTTATGTGTTAAATCAGTGAACATTTTGTAGTAATAATCATTGTCTTTCTTTTCTAGAAAAGAGTGAAGCAAAGGATATTCATTCTCCTGTTTATTATCTTCTTTTCCCTATAGCATATAGCCTGGTAATTGGAAAAATGTTCAGCCACCCCAAACTCATTTTACATGTGCTTTCCCTTATCGCTGATTAATGATTCTAACTGTCTCTTTTCCTCTAATGTGTGAAATTAGGTCTTCTTATTCTGACATGGCTTGTTAAAAGAGAGATAAATGCTACACTCATGTGGTATGATAAGTTCCAAGTATCTTGTGCAGCAATCATTTAAAGGGTCAGGCACCCTGGGTCAAACCAGGCACAAAGGTATGGGAGAACTGAGCAATGACATCTGAAGTAAAATGATTTTTTTTTAACTATGTTAATTACTTGATTTTATAAGTCACAGAGGGCCATGAGTAAGGCAGGGACTACATCAAAATTCCATTTCTCAGAGCATATTACTTGAAAATGAAAGGTCACAATGTGAAAGTACCCGGGGCATCCCATGGTTTTAAAGTGGGATGATTCCTAGATACTTAAAATACATAAGCTTCTAGTAAAAATTAGTTTTTAAAATAACCATTTAAGATAGACACTAAATCTAAAACAAATGTATAACATGCAATTTCAAAGTGGATGTTAGGTCAGGGGACTAGATTATGTGTTTTTATAAGCTACCGTCAATTTTTTCATACAGAACGTTACCTTCATGTTTTGGAAACAAGGCTTTGGCATATTGGGGAGATAGAACATCTTCAAGTATCTTTCAACAACCTTCACTATATTTTATATTATAATGTGAATTTTTCTTTGTTTTTAATTAAAAGTTATATTTTACACAGGGATTTTTTTCAGGTATATTTTAAAAATAAAGCTTTGATACAACACTTGCATTTGTGGAGTGGGTACTCATTGGGAAGGTAGAAGTATTTGTTGAAATATGCAGTAGAGAAAAGATAATTTTAAAAATTATTATTAATAGCAAGGACAGAAATCTAAGGGTCTTGAACTTATAAATTATTACTTCATTCCCCAAGAAAATAGAAACACCATACATAAAAGCAATTATTCAATTAAACACAATATATGTTATTTAAAATGTATGAAATATAATTTATATAAGAACAATAATTGTATAAAAACATATGATAATATGTGGGTCAACCATTTGAAGATGAATGTATGTGTGTGTGTGTGAGTTCACTAGAATATAAATTTCTTGAAGGCAGAAATTTAACTATTTTCTCTAATTCATTGTTATAAATAAGAATAATTCATGTATCAGCAACAGTGATTCATGTATTAAATATATTCAGTGAATATTTTCAAAATTGATTTTTTACCTCAACTTGTTATTTGCTTTTACTAAGCAATATATCAGTTATATCAAAACATATGAATTTTATTCACAATGATATATTTAACTACTGGTAACATGAACTCTCACAATAATGCAAAAGAAATATTTGTATTTATTCCATAATTCAGAATAAATAATCCAGTACTAAGCATTTTAAAAATCAAGAAAAAAGATTATTCTATCTTACCCAGTATTGGAAATATGAATTTTCTTGAATGTAAACCACCCCATCTCTAGACCATTAAGAGACACCCACCTCTTACCTACTTCTAAATATCTGTAATGAATGGAAGATCACCCCGTCCAGGAGTCATCTCTTACCTTTGTTATATAGCACCAATTATTTAAAACCATTGTTTCCAATGTAAATCTGCCTGTCTGTAATTCCACTTTGATCTACCCTCTGTAACCACAAAACTGTGATACAAATGCTTATATATTTAATGAATAAAAGTTCTTTATGAAAAAAAAAGAAAAACACCCCAAACTGTGAAATTTTGAAAAGAGAGATCATTCATCCATCCATTCATTCACTTACTTATTCATTCATTCAATAAAACCTACATTAGTTAGTTATTGTGCTTTGATACAGCAAGAAGTATACTATTTTCTCAGGTGATTTACTCGTCCATGGAAGAGGCAGACAAATGAACACAGTGGTAGGAAATGATCAGTGTTACAGGTATTCAAAGGGCTAATCAACCAAGAATATTGATAGCAATAGAGAGGAGGAATCAGAGGAAGTAGTGAAACTTGACCTAAGATTTAAATGATAAATGAGAATAAGTAACATTGTGAAAATCACTTCAACGTATATGGGTCATAGAGAATATTTATACTCTTAAGTTAGAATGCATACATAAATACACATTCTCTGTCCTCTTTATAGTTAAGAACACTTAAGACACTCATCAACTCTGAAGATTATTCTAATAAACAAATACTTTTATGTAAAGTTCTAAACAATTATCCCAATCATAAATCTTATCATCATTATAGATAATTTCAATGTCTTTACGGAAAAACAAGTAACCAAACAACAACAAACAAAACCCCAGCTTCTCCTTGCTTTCAATTATTTGAGATAATTCTTCATATCCACTTCATATCCATCCTCAGAAGGCACTGAGGAATGCCTTCTGTTGCTTTTTGGGAACCCTAGAACCTCCACTTGTGATTTCTTATCCTGAATAATCAACCATGGTCTACAAGCATCCACTAATTGTCTTAATCATTTCTGTATTAATAGTTAATTGGTGTTTCACAGTCACCTTCAGTTCCTTGATGCCCTTATTTTCTCTTTGGTGTCTTCTCTTCCCTGGTGCAAAGTGTCTACTTCTTTTAGTATTATCTACTGGTTTGCTCCTGTGTTGGTTCATAGACACTTAGAAGGATTAGGAAAAGAAGGCAAACAGAACAAGGAGAAAAGAAACAGAGATAAAGGGAATGGAACCCATATGATTATTTCATTAAATAGTGGTTCCATTCCAAGTTTTCTGAGGAATCTCCAGACTGCTTTTTAGAATGGTTGCACCAATTTGCAGTCCCACCAGCAATGTATGACTATACTCTTTTCCTCACAACCTTGCCAACAATTATTGTTACTTGTATTCATGATTGTTGCCATTCGGACAGGAGTGAGATGAAATCTCAGTGTAGATTTTTAAAATAGTTTTTTAGTTTTTGATGGACTTTTATTTTGATTTTATTTATATATGGTGCTGAGAATCGAACCCAGTGCCTCACACATGCTAGGCAAGTGCTGCACCACTGAGCCACAATCCCAACCCTCATTGTAGTTTTAATTTGCATTTCTCTAATTACTAGAGCACATTTTTCATATATTTGTTGACCATTCGTATTTCTTCTTCTGTGAAGTGTCTGTTCAGTTCCTTAGCCCATTTATTGATTGGATTATTTTATTTTATTTTATTTCATTTTATTTATATTTATTTTTTGGTGTTAAGTTTCTTGAGTTCTTTATATACCCTGGAGAGAAACGCTCTATCTGAGGTGCAGGTGGCAAGGATTTTCTCCCATTCTGTAGGCTCCCTTCTTCATACTCTTGTTTCCTTTGCTGTGAAGAAGCTTTTCAGCTTGCTAACATCACATCTATTGATTATTGATTTTCTTTCTTGTGCTTTAGGATTGAATGTTGGCATATCCCAAAATGAATATGTTGAAATCCCAACATCCAAAGTGACTTTATTTGTGAATAGGGTTTTTAGTGAGATAAGTAAAGTTAAATGAGGTCATTTATCATGACTGATTCAGTAGCATAAACACCCTTATAAGACGAGATGCTAAAGATCTCTTTCCCTTTCCAATCAAGCACAAAGAAGAGGTCTTGTAGACAACCAGGAAAATGGCAGCTAGGAAAAGAGCCCTCACCAGAAACAAACCCATCTGACATTGATCTTGGACTTTTAGCCTCTATAACTGTAAGCAAATAAATGTCTGATGTCCAACCCTTTTCATCTATGATATTGTGGTTTTGGAAACCAAACCCACTAGTAAAACAAGTGTCAAGGGAGCACCTAAACAAGGAATTTATAAGCGATTATGGTTAGAGATTAGGTTGTTTTGAGAAGTCAACATTTTATTGACAAAATAATTTGAATTGTAATACGGGCTAAGACATTTCTAAAGAAATTTTAAAACTCATAGAATCTGGATTTCAAGAAGACTATGGTTTAGAGTGAGATGGATGAAACAAAGTTTGGTACACATATGAGAGAAGGAAAGGTGATTGACAACCTCGGCCATTAACCAAGCATAACAGATGTACAGCAAATATGGGGACTACCTAGATATTGCAAAGAAAATTTGTGTTCATTTTCCTCCCACATAGAAATAATATTAGTCCACTGAAAATGTGGGCTGTGCCATGATGCATGGTATTTATTACTGCATTCTACTTCTTGTTCTGAATATTCTCTCTCTTGCAGTAGGCAAGAAATTTGCCATCTGCTTTGTTGTCTGATTAGTAGGGTCAGGTTAAAAGTTTAAAGCTGCTTGAGTACAAAATCCCAGGAGAAGGAAAAGACATGTTCTGTCTGCTTGCAATAAGTTTGAAAGGTAGAATGCCAGTGGCCTGAAGCCTGACCTCTAAGTGAGCAGGGCCCGCATACAGCAATACGGGTTCAGAAAACACATTAGTCAGGAACAAGTTGGAGAAGAGGGCCTATTGGGGTGGGATCAGGAAGGTCAGCATACTGTCTTCAGGGGGGATATATTCCCACAGAATTCACCATACTGATTTCTTATATAACAAGAAATTTAATGCTCCAATAAAATTACTAACTGAGGGAGCACCACAACCTCAGTGAATTATCTGGGCTTAGCTATTTTTTCACTGCCTGTTTCTCACTTAAATATATCAGATCACATTGTTCTTTGCTTTTCAAATTTGACATTTTGAAAATTATAGAATAAATTTTCATGAAGAATAAATTCCAAACAGGAAACACAAAGAAAATAACTAACTCAATAGAAGGTTCTTTTTCAGACAAATTTCCTGTATACTCTTAAGTGTAAAATGACCTCAGCCAAAATAAATATAATCACTTCTTTACATAGCACACACCTCTGGATTTTACCTTTGACAAGCGCTCCTGTCAGAAGGTTTGTGTCCCCTACATTCATATGCTGAATCTTAACCCCAAAGGGGTGAAGACTTCAGGAGGTGAATAGATCATGAGGGAAGAGTGCTCAGGGGAGAATTAGTGTCCTCATGAAAGAGACCAGAGGGAGATTGCTCCTTCAGTCAGCTTTAGAGAATACACACAGAGAATGCCATCTAGGAACCAGTCAGTGAACCCTTACCAACACCAGAGCAGCCTGTGTCTTGATACTGGACTTTACTTCTTCCATAACTGCAGGAGATAATATTTTTTTTGTTTTTTAAAAGATACTCAGTCTTTGGAATCTTGTTGAAGAAATTCAAACATCTCATGACCAAATTAACCACTTACAGTTAGTGTGACTTTCAGTTTTCTTTGTACAAAACCATTTCTGTAAATAAGACTGAAGAATCCCATGGAATCCCACGAGTTTTCTAACTATTCTATCAGTCTCCCAGTAATCGGGTGAAGTCACTATCAATGAAGGTATTTTATTCTGTAATCCTATGGTTTGGCTTAAAATTCTTAATAATATACCAGATAAGCAAAAGACTAGGATGAGGAAAAGATGAAAAACCAAACTTCTTTTACTTTCCAAAGTTAAAATCTTTCTCAACTGCATAGCACAAGATTCATTTTGAAATACTGTATTTCTGTGAATGACACTTCTATGTTTAGTAAAATTTCTTTTGGTAGTTTTTGTTTCTTAGATATGCTGTTGTGAAGTTCCCATGTCATTTTGTGGTCAAAGTCACACTGAGAGTTCTCATACTGATCACATGGACATGGAGACAAGCTATCTCCTTTGTAATATATTAATTTGGTTCAGTAAAGAGATTGACATAAACCATTGATGTTTTCTAGTCATTAATACAAATAATCTCACCAGATTTTCAAATGAGTCTATTGATTATTTTGTTTAAATTTATAATTGTAAAACATATATGCACATATATATATGTGTATATATATACACATATATAATACACATATATTTATTTATAGAAGAAATTCCTCTCAAGCATTGTGGTGAATACCTGTCATCCCAGTGGCTCTGGAGACTGAGGCCAGAAGGATCACAAGTTCAAAGTCAGCCTTAGCAACATAATGACACAGTGTCTTAAAATTAAAAAATATATATAAATAAAAAGATTCAGGGATATGACTCTGCTTAAATGCCCCTGGATTCAGTTTCTGGTAACAAAAAAAGAAAGTGAAAAAGAAATTCCAACATTGACAACTCTTCAAAAAGCATCCCATCAGAGAACACAGAATTGCAGCAAACAACCTTCTTATCAGGATCTTGCAATCAGCAAAAATTACAGAATTTCTCCAGTTTGTAGTAAGCAATGAGTTTTGTTTAAAGTATCCCTGCTTCCAATGTATACAGAGATAAATTTTGGCGAATTATCAGTATATATGTGAAAGTTTAGGCAGTGAAACATCTTCAAGAAATGGATAAAGGAAAAATTATCAGAACAAGATTCTAGAACTAACAGAAATAATGCTATATATGAAAATTAAGACTTTCGGTTCTTCAAAAGAGGATGAGTTAAAAAGTGAACATCTTATATTGATTGAACATCATTCTGTTATGTTTTTTGCTTTTTTATTATGTTAAAAAAGAGGTTCAATTCACAGCTGGCCTACTCTTTGTTGTCTAAAGCTGAGGGAGCATTTCAGGCAGGTATGATCTCTGTGCTTGAGCAGCACATCCTTGGAAATTTAGGAATCAGGGGTTTGAAGTGTTCAATAAAAATTATGAACAATAAATTGTACTCTCTAATTTGTCTTTGCCTAAAAATGTCTGAATCAGTGTTGATATGGATAGATGTGAAAGGGTGTCAGTTATTTGCATCAATTGGATATATTCTTAACTTCTTTCTTATGAAGGATGAAGATGAAGGAAAAATGATAAGAGGAAGCAAATACTCCGTTTTCTTCCCCATCATAGTCAAATATAGACGTAAGCATTACCCACACTGCCTCCTTTTCCTTCTCTCTCATGCACTCTAGTCCCAAATGTAGCCATTTCCCATATTTTGTAAATTAAAAGCAGTAGAAATCATTAATGAGATTTCTGCAAATCTTCACATTGAGAGTACAGTCTTTCCTTCTGTATATCTCTCCAAAAATTTCTCTTCATGCCTCTCATATCGCTTTCCCCCCTCTCTCTCATCTTTATTTATTTCTAATACAAGTCACTTAACCTTTTCATATACACAGGGATTAGTGCTGTTTTCATTCTGGCATCTTGGTTCAGAAACTTTCACAAATCCTCCTGAAGCATTACAAAAGTTAAGCTAATACCTGGGCTTAACAGACTTCATTAAAATGTTGCAGTTAAGAATGTTATATTCAGAAAACTAAAAGCAAGGTAATTACCTCTCCTTGCAGAACACTGCCTGGGAAAGTTTTTTTTTTTCATATCAAAATGTGATGTGATGTATGTGAAAATATTTATTATTATAACTTAAATTAATTAATTAATTAATTAATTTATTTATTTATTTATTTTAGTACTGGGGATTGAACCCAGGGGAACTCTATCACTGAGCTATATTTCCAGTCCCCTGTATTTTTTGTTTTTGTTTTGAGACAGGGTCTCACTAAGCTTTGGCTTTGAACTTCCAGTCTTCCTGCCTCAACCTCCTGAGTTATTGTGTGCACCACCATATCTGATAAGACATACTTGTCTAATTATAAGAATGATACATGTTCAGTAAAAACAGTATTGACTTTAAAATGGTTACCATATATATTTTAAGTATAGTCTCATGATATATTTCATGAAAGGTAAAATAAGAACTTATGCATGCTGCATTATGGGATGAATTATATCCTCCTACATCTCATATTTTGAAGTCCTAACTCCCGGTACCACAGAACGTGAACTTATTCAGAAATAACGTTATTATAGATGGAATTAGCCAAGATGAGATCTTACTGGAGTAGAGTGCACTCCAAATCCACATAATTGACGTTCTTTTCAAAATAATGGAGTGAGAAGAAAAGCAGATACGCACACAGGGGGATGTCACATGAGCAAGAAAACAGAGTTTAGGGTGAAGATCTGCAAGCTAAAGGAGGCTGAAGAGTGAGAAACCCACTGGAAACTCAGAGAGAGGCTTGGAACACATATTCCTCACAGCCCACAGAAGGAGCCAACCCTGCTTGACGTCAGACTTCTAGCTTCCAAAACCATGAAACAACACATGCCTTTGTTTAAGCCACCCAGTTTGTGGTACCATGTTACAGCAGCCCTAGGAAGCTGGCACAATTTTGCTTTACTTTAGCAAACATCTTATTGGTAGAACGCAAATCTAGTTAATGATTCAGTACATGATACAGCAAGACCCCTTCTTCCAATATATTTCCATTATCTAACAAAAACAAATGTAATCCTTGCACATTACTTTTGAGGCTACTTGGATATAATTTTGATTTGATGTTCTGCAAAGAAACTTGAATTCAACATGGCTGCCTTTATCATTTTTATATCTCATGACATATTCTCAATGAGTCCCATAAATGTATGATAATAAAATCTGTCAAGTGGTGACTTTTCATCACAACATATACATGAGACAAATCCCTCGAAGGAATGCAAATAAAATGTTTGCCAGACATAAGTTATTTAGAAGTAATAGAGTTAAAAACAACTTAGAAATAAATTCACTGTTAAATTTTGAATAGTAGAGTAACAATACATATACATTGAGAAAAATTAATGCATCATTACAAGGCAAATACAATAATAAATATCACCAAGAATTCTACAACCTAGTAATTACTTAGCAGTTGTAATAGGCTCATGAATAACATAATTATTTATCCCAAGGTACCTTATACATTAGCAGTTCAGTTATAAATTACAGAACATACATAATTTTCAAGGCTCTTTATATATAGTGTTTAAATTAATTTAGAAATACCATATTTCATATGAGCTGTCAGTCATAACATATAAATGTATATTTCTACATTATTTTATCAAATGATGATTATGTTCATGTTTATGTCTTCCTGTTGTGGAACTCATGCAATATGTAAATATTTTAAATGTTTCTTCTGCTTTCACTTCTTTTCATTTGTGAAGTATCTACTGGAATGCAGTTTATTGACTTTTTAGAATTTACCATGTACTAAAATATTGACTTTTGTTGTATAATTTCATAATATTTAAAATTAACATCTTAAATGTTAATATTATGAGATTTTTTGGCCTCTAGTAATATAATTTTCTTCAATTTATCCATTTAATTTAATGCCTATATAGCTTAAATTTTTAATAGTAAATTGTGTTTATATTCCTGAGGTAAACATAAGGTTTGTGTCTTCTTGCATTTATACAAAAATGTACCTGATACTTCAGACCCTACTTTTTAAAATTCCAAATACAACACAGAGCTTAATTTGCTCCAGGGATTTTTTTATTACAGTACCCAGTTTCCAACTTACAATGGCTTGAGTTATAATTTTTCAATTTCATGACACTCTAAGAGTTAAATGCATTCATTTAAACAATACTATGAATTTTGAGTTTCCATTTTTTCCTGGGCTAACAAGGCATGGTAAGGTAGTGTCTTACCACGCTATTCAGTGACAGTTAGCCTCAGGTCCAGTCAGTCACGTGATCCTGAGAGTATAGCCATCCTCTATCATGTAGATATCAACTGTGTTGCTGGTATGATGTTCTGTATGTTAGGTGTCTTAATAATGCACTTTTTTCCTTTTTAAACAATTTTATTCATTTTCAAAATCATGCAGCAATCCATAAATATTGCATTCTTAATGTCCCCGCTGAAGCGTGCCCACAAGTGTACTGCAAAATGAGAGTGGTACACAGATGTCACCAACAGCATTACACACAGACTCACACTTGAACACACTAGTTGTGCAGGTCCTAAAGCAAAGTGAGCAACCAGAATGCCTACAGATGGAGAGTACCTAACTCCCCAGTGAGACAGCTTAGTTTTGGGGTCTGTGCCCAGGAGTTGCCCCAGTGGCAACCTGGTGTGACTTCGGATATTTTCAACATACAATGAGATTATTAGGACATGATTCCATCTATGAGCAGGAATATCTGTGTTTTGTATTATAAAGAACTATCTGGCAATTTATACTTTTCCTTTTAGAATTATAAAGAACTTGTCAAAGGATTGGAATGAGGATTTGGGGGAAGAAGGGAGGTGGAGAGAGCATCCAAGAAGTGTGGACGGACATGATCAGTGCATGATACCTTCATGTATGAAAATATCATATTAAACACTATTAATCTGTACAGTTAATGTGTTCGTAATTGTAATAAAAATTATCAGAATTTTTTAACCTAAATACTTTTAGGATACCTTTTTCCTCTAGAAAATCCATATTATGTGGGTTTTAAATCTTTACATAATTTTTTTCAAATGCATTTATTTTCTTGGAGGGGTTCAGCACTTGTGCAACTGGTATAGTTGGAACATAGCTCTTGTTTATTTCCTTGTGTAATGGTTGTCTTTCACTCTATGTTGTTGATAAAGCATAGTTATGAAACCATGTACAGATAAGCATTCTCAATTTTCCATTTTTCCTCCTCTGCAACTTTTGTGCTTGTCCACCTGTATCCTCAGGTACAACTTCTTCCATCCTTACAGTGGAATAGACTCTCAGAATGAAAGTGCAGATTCGAACATATTTATATTTTCCATATATATTTTCCAAAGACTACTAAAACATGTAAAGGTACCACTTTTTCCATATAGATAATGGCAAATATTTTTCTCTCTTTTAAAACTGTAATTTCAATAGAGCAGGCACAGAAAATTGGCCAAATCTATCTCACCACGTTTAAATTTTTTTTTTTTTTATTGGAGCATGGCCACATCCATTTCTTTACTGTAACTTATGGCTGCTTTCATGCTATAGTAACAGAATTGACTGCATGTGAGAGAGATCGCATGGACTACAAAACCTAAAATATTTCTAATCCTTTATCAATAGAAATCTTCAGTTCCTGAGATTTTATAATTACTGAGAACAAATGTGTGAATTGGTATTTTTAATATTTTTTGCATTTAGAAGTAAAAATAAACATTTTATATTTCTACATTACTATTTTGCTTTTGCTTTTTGTTTCAATAAACTTTTTGTTCATTGCGCTTTAACAGTTCTTTTGGTATAATTATATTCATTAATTTAAGAAAAATACTTGAATTGCTATATTTTTGTTGTGTACAATCTACTTTCAATTTTTTGTAGTTCACTTACAAGTTATAGGTGTTCAATTTGTTTGCTGAATTTGTATTTAAAAATATTCATGTCTCAATCCTTGTTTTGTGCTTCTTTTTGCAATTTAATTAGGTGTTTGTTTGTTTATTGATTATACCTCAGGGTAGTCCTGCATCTCCTGTATCAATTCTCTTTCACTTGGAGATAAATATTCTGCTTATTCTTCTTGCTGGTCCCTGGTTCCTAGGATGAACTGGAAGGTTTCACTGCAGACTTATTACTGTGTCCTGCTTGCTCTCAGGATGATGAAGTGCCTAGGACATGACAGTTTCCAGGATGCAATTAGTTGCAATGACATCAACCTTTGGTAGTTTGAGGTGGTACCAGGAAGAACCACATCTCCCCCCGTGTGTGGTCAGAGAAAGGACCCTTTAGGCAAAGCAAGCCAGTAGATCCTCCCAGAAGCCCTTGCTCTATAGGTTCCTCTCATGTCAAAAGACCTAACTCTGTCAGCTTGGATTGGGAAGTTATAAGAATAGGTAATTTTTAATACTATAAGAAATTGTAGATGTCCTTGTAATTTTTGAAAATTTCTCTTCCGTTGTTCAATTATTATCCTTATATTTTACCAATATATTTGTAGGTTCTGTGAAATACCAATTTTACACCTGGGTTGAAATGGAAAACAAATTCAGCAGAACCCACAGACAACCTTGGTAGCCATAAACACTGTAAACAAGTATCTATACATGAAAAAGAATTGCAAAACTTCAAAACAACAAAGATTTAAAATAGGTGTATGTGTTTAAAGATTGAACTAAAAGAAAACAAATCACTCTGCTACATAAACCTTTACCCAGGTTAGAGAATTTTTTTCCCAGAGTTAGAAAAGAAAAATAATTGTTTTTCAAAATTTACATTTATTTGCACATCTGAAGCATTGTATTGCTGACATCTCTGTTTCAGGTGTTAAAAACGCAGTGTGAAAACTCAATGTGTGTTGTTGTTGTTCACATTACTTCCATCTCAGTCCTTGAACTTAAGAATAATTGTTATCTATTGAAATTTGACTCTGTTATCCAGTTTTAACTTGATTAAATAAACTATAACACATAAATACGTTTTCCTTTATATAAATTAACCATTTCATACTTTAATTAATTAATCTTCATGGTGAGTGTTCTACCACTGAACTGCAGCCACAATCCAGCAATTTTATGTTTTCTAATGAACAATGTGTTTGCATTAGTTCAAGGGACATACCTGTTTTATACACTCTTAAATCTCAAATATGTAGCATAGTATCTGGCATAACATAGGCTTTTAAAACATTTATTTTAATACATTTATTTTAATATTAATACTATATGTCTAATATAAAACTGCTTATAACATAAAAGAGTGGAACACATTTTAAACTATGCCTAGAAATATAATACACTATCAATAGTAGTTTATGTACAAAACTTAATGGATTACGAAATGAATTTCTACAGAGAAAAAATAAAATAACTTCCTTTTAATCACATAAAATAGAAATACTTTCAGAAGATAAAATAATAATAAAATTATCATTAGCATAACCCTAATATTTGAGTCCATGTTCAGTGCCAGGTGTGCTCCAAATCCTTAATGGACATTCCACATAAAATCACATGCAGCTAAACACTAATTGCAAGAAGAAGGTGGGGACTGATGTGAATGTAATAAAAGTAGTGAAAGTGCTACTTTAAATTTGGCAGCTGATTCATTATATTAAGATGAAAAAAAAAATTAAAAGACAGCAACTGAAAGACTGGTGGCAATTTTCATCTTTAGCCAAGTATTTGTTGTTCCAGAAGAGAATAGAGGAGAAAGGCTTAGGTAGTTATTGCTGCAGCCTCTTGATTGGAAGGACATAATATGCAAATTACTTCTCACACTTTATCAAATTTAAATTGGTTTATTATTTTTCTCTATGCAGCATAAATACAAATGCATATAATACTTATGTCAATAAGCATAAGTGAGAAGGACAGAAATCTGTTTTATATCTTAAATTCCTTGTACAATATGGATGATAAGCGATTATTAAAACAATGAATTATAGAGTATATTAGAGGCATTATTTGTAGAGCTATAAAGAAATGTCTAAATATTTAATTGTTTTGGAAATGATACAAGCACTTTAAAGTAAAATTAAATTTTATTGAAAATAATTATTGAAATATGTCTCAAATATTGTGAAATTTGTCTTTTTAAAATGTAACTCATTAACTTTGACAAATGTATAATTATGTGACTGCTATCGCATCAGCAAAAAAAAAAATGATCTTTTAAAATTAGTTCCTTCCCTCAAATCCAAACTGTGTTAATCATTGGTCTTCATTTTTCCTTGTGGGTTTACCCTTTCCAGAATATCACTGAACAAAATCATACTATAGTGATCTTTTTTGATGAGTTTCTCTTGCCAATTTTTGACATCTACAAGGTGTTTTTGCATATTATAAGCAGTTCGATGTCTTTTATTGCTGTATAGTATTTTATTATATGGATAGTTACACTGAAATGTGTTTAGCTGCTCACCATGGAAGGATATTTGAGTTTTTATTCCAGTTTACAGTAATTTTGAATAAAACTATTATGTACTCAAATACTGTTTATTTTTGTGCAGATATGTCTCTTTTTCTGTCTCTTGGGTAAATAAGAGATAGAAGCAAAAGACAATAGGGTAAATATGAACTTACTTTATGAGAATTTCCAAAGTACACATTCAGTTTCAGGCTACCATCAGTAACATAGAAGTAACATATCTCTTAGTTATTGCACTTTTCTCCAATACTTTAAAATTTAAATTTGATGGATTTTAGCCATTTTAGTAGAATTAGTGTTATTACACTGTGGTTTAATTGCCACATATATAATGACTAATGATGCTTACACATTTCATGTTTTTTAAAAACCCATGAATGTTCTTCAGTAATGTGTCAGTTCAAATTGTGCCTGAGTGTTGTTATTTTCTTGATTTAAGCATTAAAATCTTAAAAACATATTCAAAGTGCAAAGCACTTTATCAAGTATGTATGTCATGTTTTCCCTGAGGCAGTGGCTTGATTATTTTCATTTTCTTAACAGTGTTTTTGAAGCAAAAATTTTAATTTTAATAAAATACAATTTATCCATATTTTTTCTTTCTCAATATATCACAAATACATGTCATTTTTAATATTCTTGAAAGAAGATAAACTTCAATTACGCTCGTGTGAAAAAAAATTGAAAAGGAGGAATTATTTACGGCCAGTGTTACCCTTTCACCTGGTGTGAATTATCAAACATATCTAAGGGCTACTGGTGGTGCCTGGCAATATCTCTATATTGAGCAAATTATTTCTTCCGATTTTCTTACATTGTATTCCTTCTATCTTGATTCAGTGTCGTCACTGTTGAAATGTTATCGTTCTTAGTTTTGGTAGTTCCTTTATCTTAGTCTCTTATGTTATTTATCTGAACATATTTCATTGTTTTTAAATAAAATGATTTATCATGATGCTAAATTATAGGTTGCTGACATATTTTCCCAACATTTTAAAGTTATTTTATTGATTTCTGGCTCACTGTTTTGTTTGAAGAGTATGCCATCACAGTAGTATTTGATGGGGAGTTTGCTTTGAAAATTGTTCCCTCTGTTTTACTGGAACTGTGGATGTACATTAATATTTAACTTCTCCTGTCCCCTACCAACTGTTCTTTCTTAATCTTAGGACTCATTTTTTTTTTCATTATTTCTAGCATATCCTCTTTGAATAATACATCTCCAGTTTTCCATCTGGAGTTTCTGTCATATGCTCCAATGTGTTCTTCCTTTTTTGAAAGTGATTTTTAAACCATAGTTTGAATCATGTTGTTCTCTTTCTTTAAATTGTCCAAGACCTTTCAGTAAACTTATAACAGGAAGCAGAAGGCCTCGCCTAGTCAATCCCTGCACCCCAGCCCTCAGGCTCATCACGAATCTCCTCCCTCTTCTGTTTATTCATGGCAGCATCAGTCCTATCTTTAAAATAGGAAAGACGCTACCAAACCCTAGAAATGTCAGCTTGGAAAAGTTTTTTTTAATTTTATTTATTTATTTATTTATTTATTTATTTTAGTTCATTGTACACAAATGGAATACAACTATCATTTCTCTGGTTCACACAAAGTAGAATCATGCAATTTGCCTATTCATATTTATACATAGGGTAAAGATGTTTGTCTCATTCTATGATCTTTCCTTCCCTACTCCCTCCCCATCCCTCAGTTTCCTCTATACAATCCATCCCTTCTCCAAACTTCCTGTATCCCCCCACCCCTGCTACGTGTCATCAGCAGATATATGAAAAAAATGTTCAACATCCCTAGTAATAAGAGAAATGCAAATCAAAACTACCTTAAGATATCATCTCACCCTAATTAGAATGTCTGTTATCAAGAATACAAGCTACAATAGGTGTTAGCGAGGATGTGGGGAAAAAGGTACACTCATACATTGCTGGTGGGGTCGCAAATTAGTGCAGCCACTCTGGAAAGCGGGGTGGAGATTCCTCAGAAAACTTGGAATGGATTCACCACTTGACCCCACTATCCCACTCCTTGGCCTATACCCAAAGGATTTAAAATCAGCATACAACAGTGATGCAGCCACATCAATGTTTATAGCAGCCCAATTCATTATAGCTAGATTGTGGAACCAACCTAGATGGCCTTCAATAGATGAATAGATAAAGAAACTGTGGTATATATACACAATGGAATATTATTCAGCCATAAAAAATAATAAAATTATGACATTTGCAGGTAAATGGATTGAATTGGAGAAGATCATGTTAAACAAAATAAACCAATCTCAAAAACCAAAGGCCAAATGATTTCTCTTATAAGTGGTTGGAAGAGTTTTAATTATTATCCAAGTAGAAATACATATAGTTATTTAGTGACTGATACCCGACTTTAAAAGATGAAGCAATTAAATAATGAACAAATCAATAAGAGGAATTACATCAAATGAAATTTTTTCTTCTCAATGAAGAACTATATCTGGTATTTGATAGGTGCTCAACAAACACTGGCTTAAGGGAATATAATCAACTTAAATGCAAAAGGATTTTTGAACAAAGTTGTATAGAGGTAGCAGTAGGTATAGGACTACATAAAAACAGTTAACCTCAAAGTTATGAGCAGAATATAGTAAAACCTGTAATGAGATTTTTAAAATTAATTGGAAATTTTAAAAGCATAAAGATGCAAGTATATGTTAATAAAAAACAAATATTCTTAATACTGAATTTTCATAAAACATTCAACTTTTAAGTCTATTGAATAGTGTGAGAAAATTAGATTTAAAAATTCATAAGTATTAATCTTTGAGGTGAAATACACACACCTTACTTTCTTTTTCTACAGAAAATGATGGAACTTATATGATCCCAGAGTCCTGATTTCTTTGCATAAACTGTAGTGGCAATTACTATAAAAATATAGAGTGGCTGATAAAAATGAATCCACTGTTTGGAAAAAAATCATGCCTTTTATTGAAGTCAGAGTCATCATATTTCTTCTCCCTAACTTCTCAAATAATAAGTTTCTACTTTCTTTAATGTTCTGAGAATTTTCTTTCTGAAAAACATAAAGACATATTTTCCTGCAGAGGAAAAGATCAGGCCTTCTATTGTGAATATGCTGCAATATTCCATTTAAAATAAAGTTGATTCAGCACAAGTCAAGATGCTAGCAATTTCATGGTGAAATAAATGTAAGATACTTATCTGGGTTGACTTTTTCATTAAAAGCCTCTCTTCCATGAGAAACTTATTCAGGATCTTTCTTATATTTTCAAAGAAAAAAATGTATCATTACTTTCCTATGTAGTTCTAAGGTAAATGTATTCAAGTACACCATTGGCTATTGTGTTAGTCCTGATTTCGTGCCTAGGAAAAAGCAATGTAAACAAGGACAGGTTTATTTTGACTCATGGTTTCAGAGGTGTCATTGCCAGGTTTGCTAGCTTCCTTGCTTTGGACCTGAGGTGAAGCAGAAGGATTGAACCCAAGCACAACTCATGAAGTCAGAAAGCAGACAGAGAGAGAGTCAGGGGGAGAGAAAGGGTCAGGACAAGAATATAGTCCTCTAGGGCATACCTGAGGACCCAATTTCTTCAACTAAGTCCCACCTCCAGTAGTTCCATCAACTCTCAATAGTCTGTTCAGCTGTGGTTTAATCACTGGTTTAATCCACTGATGAGGTCAGACACCTCATGATCCAATCCCTTGCCAAAAGCCCTGAATGCAAACATTGCTTTAGGGGAGACCAAGCTTTCAACATACAAACATTCTATATTTAAACCACAACAGCTATTAAAAACCAGTTGCAAAAATAATAGTTCAATTTCTATGTTGCCCTTTTCAATGTTGCTAACCATTGTTATTTACATTTCTATAAATTCATTTTTCGATCATCTGTTGGAAACCAATTTTTGCTCATTATTCACAAACTTCAGTTCCTATTAGTATCAACACTGGACCTTTGGAATATACAGTGTCCCTCCCTTATCTGTGGTTGTGAAGCTCACAGTTGCAATTACCTGAGGCCAATCTTGTGATGTGAAAACATCAAAAGGAAAAATTCCATAAATAAATATTTCATAATTTTTTTTTGGTACCAGAATTGAAATCAAGGTCACTCAATCACTGAGCCCCATCCCCAACCATTTTTTGTATTTTATTTAGAGACAGTCTCACTGAGTTGCTTAGCGTCTCAATTTTGCTGAGGCTGGCTTTGAACATGTGATCCTCCTGCCTCAGCCTCCAGAGCCACTGGGATTACAGGCATGCACCATTGCGCCTGACTCATAACTTAAATAATAACAAAAGGATGGTGGTAATCGACTCTTGAGGTTTATATTGCTTACTACTTTAAATCTTCACAATATGTTCAGAAATGTAATTCAATTTTGAATATGTCTGAGGTAATTAATTACATTCCGGAATAGTATAAATTGTTAAGGCACTCCTGTATGGTATGATTTTCATTCATATTGCTAAAATTTAATTAGATTACCATTTTATGTAACAATAAAAATTTTAGTGTATTTTGAGAACAAATCTTTTTCTAATTAAAATGCAATTAACATGACTCCCAAAGCACAAGAAATAAAAGCAGGAATCAATGATTGGGATAGAATCAAACTAAAAAACTTTTTCTCAGCAAAGGAAACAATCAGCAATGTGAAGAGAGAGCCTTCAGAGTGGGAGAAAATCTTTGCTACACACACTTCAGATAGAGCACTAATCTCTAGAATCTACAAAGTGCTCAAAAATCTTTACACCGAGAATACTAATAACCCAATCAATCAATGGACCAAGGAAATGAACAGACACATTACAGAAGAAGATCTACAAGCAATTGACAGATTTGAAAAAATGTTCAATATCCCTAGTTATAAGAGAAATGCAAATCAAAACCACCTTAAGATTTCATCTTACCCCAATTAGAATGTCTTTTATTAAGAATGCAGGCAACAACAGGTGTTGGGGAGGATGGGGGGACAAGGGTACACTCATACATCGGCTGGTGGGATTGCAAGTTGGTGCAGCCACTCTGGAGAGCAGTGTGGAGATTCCTTAGAAAACTTGGAATGGATCCACCATTTGATCCACCATTTGACCCCACTATCCCACTCCTTGGACTATACCCAAAGGACTTAAAATCAGATTGCTACAGTGATGCAGCCACATCAATGTTCATAGCTGCTCAATTCACAATAGCTAGATTGTGGAACCAACCTAGATGCCCTTCAGTAGATGAATGGATAAAGAGACTGTGGTATATATACACAATGGAATATTACTCATCCATAAAGAAGAATAAAATTATGGCATTTGTAGGTAAATGGATGATGTTGGAGACTGTCATGCTAAGTGAGATTAGCCAGTCCCCAAAATCCAAAGGCCAAATGATCTCTCTGATAAGTGAATGATGATGCATAATGTGGGGTGGAAGGGAGGCAAGAATAGAGGAAGGTTAGATAGCATAGAGGGAAGGGAGGGGTGGGGTCAGGGTGTGGGGGGACAAGAATAACAACAGAATGAGACAGACATCATTGCCTTGTGTACATGTATGAATGCACAGATGGCATGACTCTACTTTGTGGACAACAAGAGAAACAATAGCTGTACTCCATTTGTGTTCAGTGGATCAAAATTAAATGAATAAAAAAAATAAAAAAAATAAAATGCAACTAACAGATTTTTATTGAAGCAATAGATAATAATATTTTAATTTATGGACTATGGTGATATAGTATGTTTTAGTCTGCATTTATTCTGCTGTGACTGAAAGACCCGACTAAAAATAACGTAGAGGATGAAAAGTTTAGTGGAGCTCATGTTAACAGAGGTCTCAGGTCATAGATGGCTGGCTCCATTGCTCTGGGCCCAAGATAAGGCAGAACATCATGGTGGAAGAGTGGTGGAGGAAAACAGCTCAGAATAGAGTCACCAGGAAGCAGAGAGAGAGAGAGACAGCTTCCTCACCATGTACAAAATATATACCTCAAGGGCAGGCCCACAGTGACCTACCTCCTCCAGCCACACACTATATGCCTACAGTTCTCACCCAGTTAATTTATTCTAGTTAAGGCTCTCATAACTCAATCATTTCACCTCTAAATTTCTTGAATTGTCTCACACATGAGCTTTTGAGAGACCCCTTATATCTAAACCATAATAGCATAATTGAAATAAAAACCAAACGATAAGTCATGTTTTAGAAATAATACAATGAGGGGCTAGGATGCAGCTCAGTGGCATAGAGTTTGCCTTGCATTTTCAAAGCCCTAGCTTTGATTCCTAGTTCAAAAAAAGAAAAGAAAAGAAAAGAAAAAGGGAAGGAAAAAAATGCTATGAAAGTGAAATAAATTGTCCAAAGTGAAAATTGTTTCTTTATTGGAATATTTGTGTGTCTAAAACTATAATATTAAGTTCAAACATTAATACTTGGCAGAAGGCACTTTCTGTCATATACATTTTTTCCTTTTAAATTTAGATTAAATAAACTGTTTTCAACTAATCTATAAAAACAAAAATTTTATAATTTTATCATGTACTATGTGATGTTTTGATACATGTATACATTATATAACATCTATATCTGGATAAACACATCTAAATCTTCAAACATCTATCATTTTTATGGTACAACTCCATAATATTTTCTTCCTTACTTCTCCTTTTCCTCCTCCTTAGTCTCCTCTTTTGCCACTCCCCCCGCCTCCTCCTCCACCTCCTCCTCCTCCTCCTCCTCTTCTTCTTCTGAAATAACCATGAGAAGTGAAGCCATCTGGTCCAGTGTTCTGTGTGTGAGTGTGTGTGCGGGGGTCCTACTGGGGATTTAATCACTGAGCTACATACCCATCCCTGTTCAATTTTTAAAATTTTTATTTTAAGTCAGGTCTCAGTTAATGAGGCTGAACGCAAACTGGTGGTTCTCCTGCCTCAGCCTACTGAGTAACTGGAATTATAGCTATGCACCACCATGTCAGACTCTGGGCTATTTTTTTAATAAGATCATTTTGTTTCTTTTTTTTATACTGAATCAGTCTCAGTATTTGCTATTGTTCTTTTCAAGTTTTTTATTTCTTCATTAGTCAGTCTTGGTAAAGTGTTGTCACATAATTTAGGCACTTCTATGTTATCAAATTTGTTAACATTGACTTGTTCTTAATAATCTCTAGTGATTCTTTGTATTTCTGTGATGGCAGTTCTATTGTCTTTGATTTCATCTCTAATTTTAGTTGAGTATTCTCTCTTTTTTCTTAGAAGTTTAGTCAAGGGTTTGTATATTTTATTTATATTATGAAGAACCTGCTCTTTTGTTTTATATTTGGTATTTTGTTGATTTACAAGCCATCTATACAGTAATTGAGCATTTCAAAATTTTTTTTTTATCAGTGAGTTTTACACTTTTTGTTTTTTTTTTTTTTACTCATTAACCTAACTTTCTTCAGTGTGAATAATTTACTTTAGCATTTCATGAAGGATAGGTCTGGCTAAGATACATTCCCTCAGCTTTTGTTTGTCTGGAATATTATTATTATTATTAATCTCTCTTTTACTTCTTTCCCTTACTTCTTTTTTTATTGATAAATTTGAACTTTTTAAAATATATATATATTAACATATGTATTATATATATTAGTTGTCAATGGACCTTTATTTTATTTATTTATTTATTTATTCATTTAAGTGTGGTACTGAAAATCAAACCCAATGCATCACACATGCTAGGCAAGCGCTCTACCATTGAACTACAGCTCCAGCCCTCCCCTTACTTCTGAATGATACATTTGCTAGAAGTGCTGTTCTTGATTGACAAATTGTCTTGAAACACAAGTGAACCCTACTGGCCTACAGATCTCCTGGTGCCAGTGCAGATCCAGAGGCTCCACCTGGAAGTGCTGACCTTGGATACCTGAACTTTAGATTGAAAGAGGGACGATGGAGACAGTCCTTTGCCCATCAAGGCTCATATTTGCTTGGTTTTCCTGAGTCTTACCGCTGGAGGGATGTGTGTGTTCTCTTGGGAGCATGATCCAGAGTCATTCCAAGGCTGGCAATGGTACAGGGCAAAATAGGAGTCTGTGTCAGCAGGTCAGAAGTCTCCACCTGATGCTGGGTCACATCTTGGAGCCACATCTGTGTTCTGTTCTGAGTATGAGTCTTTGTTTTCTGACCTGTGCTTGGTCTCCGAAATTGAACTGGCACTGAACTCCAGGCAAAACCCTGTGCTGTCATTCATGGCCTGCTCCCTAACTCTTGCTCCCTGCACTCCCCCCTGACTTTGGCAGAAGAGTGGCAGAGGCAGTGTCCTTGCTGGCACACTAAAGAAGATCCAGCAGTTCATTCCACAGGTCCTAACCTAGGGGCAAGGGTCCTTGGTCTCTGCCTGGCTCTGAGTTTCACTGTGGCAGACCTGGGTTTTAAGTTTAAGTACTGGGTTTCATTCTCTCTCTTTTGTTGGCACAGCAAATAAATAATTGCTTAGAACTCTAGTTTTAGACAGTGAGACTACTGCTTCTGAGAATCTTTCCGTGCAGTGGTGCTGAAAGACATGCCCATTTCAAGGTGACCACTATTAATGGGGCAATTCCATGCCTGGCATGAAATTTATGGGTTTGATAGCTTCGAATTTAGATGCCTGTTGCCCTGTGATGAAAGAAATATGGGCCTGCTCACTAGCCTCCAGGTGCCTGCTGCCTGGGGCCCAGAGAAGATGTCAGGGCAAGTAGGTGAACTCCAATCAGCCTGTTCCTGCTTGGCTTTGGTTTTTACCTTGAAGAATTTTTTCTTACAATAAATCCCTTTGATGTGTTTCCCCATAAAATAAGGGAAACAGGCTTTTTCTTTTTGTTAGGGATCAGACCCATCAGGCCTGATTCACCCTCTGAGTCCCTGCTGTTAAACTATTTTTGTGTTTTTGTCTTCATTTCTCTTAATGTTTCCTTAGACTTTTGTTCTCTCAGCTGGCCCACAGCCTGTAAGAATAAACCGCTCATTGGCTGTGCAGGTCACAGTGAGACTCTTTCCCCAAAGCTGGAGTTATATCTCTCCAAGATGCTTGGAGTTGGAGAAGTGGTGAAGAAAGAAACATTCTCCCCACCCCTGCCCCACTTCTTCAAGGCCTCTTTCTTTCTTCTTCTATGAACACAAAGCCCTAAGACCATTTTGTCTGCCATCCTTAGCTCTTGGAAATGTAGTGTGTTGTGAGAAACCTGCCTCAAGTGCGTCAGTGGTGAATTGATCACTGGAAGATCTTAGTCACTCTCTTGCTTTGCCTCTGTTCAGCCTTTTAATTATACCAGTGGGTAGTACTAAGCACTACTCAGTTAGCACTTCTCCTTTTGTATCAGAGTATTCGCTAGGCTATTAACTAATTGATTTTGAGTGAATTAAATACCCCCTCTGATCAATTGCTTATATTTAAATGTAATGAGAACATTACTACTTAAGAAAATTATGGTGGGGTTTAATAGATATGTGTAACCCAATAATGCTGTATACAAATGAAATACTCATTGTAAATACTCAATATATATTAGCTTCTTTTCATCAGCAAATATTTTTAAAATCTCTACTTTGCCAGATAACCTTTTCTTGAAAGCATGTAAAATTAGTAAGTGTTGCTTAAGTGAAAAAAGGTGAGAAATATAAATTACATAAACCTAGATTGAGAATTATCACATCACTGTATGTGTGAAATTTGATGGGAGTTTATGGAAAACAATGTTTTCATATGCAATGGCCTTTGTAGCAAAACTTTGGTCTGTCTCAGGGTGGTCCATGGGCAGTGAACATACTCAGATGTTTCTCTTTTCATGAAACCAGGTGTGGTTACATTATAGAATGATGGGCAATGAAAGTATTAGCAGCAACCCTTCCTGTAATCTCATTAGATTTAATTTTCTTTCTCTACATGCATGGGATAGTAATAGTCATCTTGCAAGAATGATGTGACATATATGAAGATGTAAGATGATAACTAAAAAAGCCAAGTTAGATAGAACCTGGGTCTTTGTTCAGTTGAGCACAAGTGAATAATGATGATTTGTTTGTCCTTCATCCTGCATGCTTCGGAAGAAATTTTCTCACAAAAATATCCTTTTGATGTTGAAATCTATATAATAAAAGTGCGGAGCTAGCTCTGGATCATTCATCCCTCATCAGGGGATGAAGAACTGCCAGGCCCCAGCTTCCTCCCTATATGTGTCTGTTTTCCTTTTCTCCACCCCCTATCACCCCACCCCATTATCTGAAGCAATGACTGCAGGTGGCACTACTGAAACTGACTTGAAAAACATTACCTGCTGAGGATGGACTCTCCTTCGCTACTTCCAGAATTTTTTTTTTAGTTAGTTGTTTTCATTGCTGCCATCAAAAGACCTGACGAGAACAATCTTAAAGGAGGAAAATTTTATTTGGGGGCTCACTGTTTCAGGGGTCTCAGTTCATAGCCCACCCCCAAAGAATGGAGGTGAGGCAGAAGAGTGAGGCAGAGGAAAATGGCTGGGGATTTGATGTGCCACCAGAAAGCAGGCAGAGAGGGTGGGGAGAGAGAGAGAGAGAGAGAAAGAGAGAGAGAGAGTGCTTCCCCCCCAACAGACAAAATATATACTCCAAGGGCACATACCCAGGGACCCACTTCCTCCAGCTATACACTACCTGCCTACAGTGTCCACCCTGTTAATCCCCATCAGTGGATTAACACACTGATTAGGTTAAGACTCTCATAACCCATTCATTCACCTCCAGAACTTCTTTCATTGTCTCACACATGAACTTTTAGGGGATACCTCATATCCAAACCGTAACAAAATCAAGTGTCTGTATGAAGAATCCCAAACTAGCCTGGTATAAATGTGTGGCCAGGAAAGCAGCAACTACCAACCACCAGTCGTGTGAGTGAGGCTGATTTAGCAAATGTCGCTCAACACCATGTGGTGAATGATCTCAGCTGAAAGCAGCCAAAGAAACACTTAGTTGAAACCAAATCCAAATGACTGACAAAGGGGAAAATAAGCAAAATTGTCAATTTTTGAACCACTTAGTTTTAGGGTGGTTTATTATCCAAAAATAGATGATACACGTTTCCTAAAGCGTCTTTAATATTGTTATACTGTAGAGTTACGTTTTCTCCATTACTCTCAAATGAATATCACCAAATTTTTATCTCTCTTTCACTGCACAGTACATTTTGAACTGTCTTCTCAACATCTCTGCAAGACTATTATCTGTTCAGTGACCTTAAGTTAAATGTATTAAATATTTATTCCTAAATCTTCTTAGCACCCACTGAAGATTCCTATGTGCCTCCTATCCCAGCAAACCACAGTCAGTAAGTGAGTGAATCAAATAAGAAGCTGTAAATTGTTATTGCCAAATATCCAAATTACAAAATTCTTTATCTAAAAAAACAGATCTAATTTTACCTAATTCTCCAACTCCACTGCTGCTACAAACCAAACTAAAATTATCTGTCTTTCTGTCTACAGAAAAAAAAAAAAAGAATCTATCCAATGGCTGTGTAGCACATTTTTCTTCAATCTATTCTGGAAGCCTTATAAAAATAAATTATAAAATGTATTTATTTTGGTAATGGGCATTAACCACTAAGCCACGTTTCCAGTCCTATTTTAGTTTTATTTAGAGACAGGATCTTGCTGAGTTGCTAAGTGCCTCACTAAGTTGCTGAGGCTGGTTTTGAACTTGTGATCCTCCTGCTTCAGCCTCCTAAGCCAGTGGGATTGATTACAGGCTTGTGCCACAAAAGTCAAGATATTTATGTGGTTAGGAATGTTTTAGATGAGATTTCCCTGTCCATTTGGACATCTTAAATTTCTGGAATTTTCCAGAATTTTTTCTATTCTAAGCCATGTTGAACTTTTTTTTCCATTATATTTAAGAATCATACCATTTTTGTGTATCTTGGTTACATTATTTTTATGCTAGTTTATCTACCTAGAGAAGTTGTCCATCAAAATGTAATTGGTCCTTCTGTTACTACTCAACTTGAGCCTCCCTTAATTCAAGAGACTTTTGCTGAGAAGTTCTTCAGCTTCTGCCCATGCACATTTTACATTACAAAGGATGATGTGATAAAAATACTTGATCAGCTCTTATGTGGTAAAACAAAAGCATTTTCAACTTAGTATTTATCAATTTCTATGGTTCGCATACCCAGAGCAGGGTTATTTCAAATAACATGACATGAACATGAACATGTTCATGTCATGTTATTTGGCTTTGCAACATTCTTAAAGAGTTCATAATTCCTGAGCATTGAAGTCTGCTCACATGCACTGCTGCACATCATCTCCAAGATAGCAGTTACTTCAGAATTGTGCACTTCTCTGCCAGCATGCTCAGGGCACTGTTAATACAAATTCTCATCATATTGGAGTCCATATCTTTCCTTCCCACTGTCATATTCCCTGTGGTTAGCATAGTGCTTAACCTGTAGAATACAACTAATAAAAATGTAATGAATGTAAGAAAAAAAGAATGCATGAATGCCAATGCTTCCTTGTCCTGAGTGCTGTACCTCATTACAGAACTAGAGAAGTGTCTGGAAGCAACCATCTTCATCCTTGTTTTGGACTACTCATACTTTGGGAAAGAAATTAAAATAGGTACTTATAAGGTTGAACTGCTCAGCTAAGGATTCTAAATCACCCAGTACTGGAAAAAGTGTTTTAAAATGAGATATTTTTAGACACATATGCATAATCACACAAGATAGTATGAAGAAAGTATTTAAAACAATTTTGCAACCATATTATGCAAAGGTTTTGTGTATGTACTATCAAGACAACTGAGCTTTCCAGATACTAAGTCGCACACCTATTTTACAGGAAAACAAAAAAATTAAAACTAGATGATGTTGGATACATAATTCAGTTTTTTTTCAACCTCTCTATCATTTGTAATCTTAAGTATGTGTTTTAAATAAAATGATCCAGATTACTTTAGAAACATTGGTGAAACATGCTAGAATTTAGGAACAAATTTTCTACAAATTAGAAAGTCAATAGAAGAGTTAATGAACAAAAGTGCATTATTAAAACACTGGAAGAATAAGTCAAATTTAATAGCACATGGTCTGATGACCATACAATTATTATATAAATATTTAGTTTTCATGTTTAAAAGTTAAATGATACAGCTTTCTTAAGGAACAGTGAAAATACCATTTACCAAATTGTCATTTTTCATGATACTAAGGTATACATATTTTTAGTTTTCATCACTCTGAAGTTTGTGTGTAATAAGTAAAATAAAGTTTAATGAGTGTTTGCTGCTATATGTAACACAAAACATACTACATCATTTATTTGAAAGAAAAATAAAGTGATGGTTTTAGGTTGCAGTAGATATTTTACAAACAGTAAAATTACAATGTTTGTTTTTAAAATCATGACCCAGAATAGCAAAATAAAAGAGTTGAAGTAGTAAAGAAAGGGTTCAAATTAAAACAACATCACCAGGTATTGTGGTTTCTATTTGAGCAGTCTTACAGAGAACTGATGTTAGGAAATGATTAGATCATGAGGACTGTCAACTAATCAGTGAATAATCGTGAATCAATCCATTTGATAGATTACTGATTTGACAGGACTACTGGAGGGTAATTATAGCAGGTGGAGCATGGTTGGAGGAAGTAGTTCACTGGGGCATAGTGTTGGGAATTATATATTGTTCCTGTCTCCTTGTGCATTCTCTCTCTCTCTCTCTCTCGCTCTCTCTCTCTCTCATTCTCTCTCTCTCCCTCCCTCCCTCCTGCTTCCTGACTAGCATGAGCTGAGAAGACTTCCTCTGCCAAATGATCTGTCATGATGTTCTTTCCACTGTGGGCCCATAGTAACAGAGCCAGTTGACCAGGGACTGAAACCTCAGAAACCTTAGGCCGAAAGAAACTATTCCTTCTCTAAGTTGTTCATCTGTTATTTTGGTCACAGTGCTGAAATGCTGCCTAGCACACCAGGGAAGGTGAATATGTAGTCATGATGGTTGCAATGACATTTATTTAGTTTCTGCTATGATTCTAAGGAATTTTTCAAAAAAAAGTTTGATGCATACAGTAACTTTAAGTTTCCATTCTCTTTTTTTTTTTCAAAAATAATCTTCCATGTTTAGTTTATTGGAGAGAGAGACAGAAGCAGAGAAAGGTGGGAAAGAAAACAGGTATTATTGACCTAAGTTTTGTTTTTCTTATTTAAAGCTGGGCCTGGGCAGTTCAGATAAACAGTATTTCTAAAAATGTGTACAGGAGTCTTGTCCACTGTAATAACTTGATGTGCTTGTTAAAAAAATGAAGTTTCTTTGGCTCTGACCCAATCCTACCAAATCAGAAAATCTGTTAAAAGGAACTAGAAATCTTCATTTTCAGCAACCTTCCAAACAAGTTCTAAGCATGCTGAAGTTTGAGGAAAATGTTCTTTGTGGGATAAAATTATAGATAAATCAAAAATTAAGGCAAGCACAATCACAAAAGCATGGAAATAATTTGCTCTAACTCATTTCCCAACATTCCCCCTCCCTCCTCCTCTCTCACCCTGCTCCCCTCTCTCTACTTTTTGATCTTTCTGTAATTTATTTATAGCTCTTTTTTAAGTTAATGTCTTGTGTATATTCATGCTGTTGGGATTCACTGTGCTATATTCATGTGTGTACACATGAAAGTTCAGTCAGATAGATTCCACTGTTCTTCCCTTTCCTGGTTCCTCCTACCTCCCCCTGAATCCCTTTGTCTACTCAACTTTCCCCTATTTTAATGAAACTCCTGCCATTGTCCCCTCTTCTCTTTTTTTTCCTATACCCAATCCCCAGATACTTTGGGTAGCTTCTGCATATCAGAGAAAAAATTTGAGCCTGGTTTATTTCACCTAATATTACAGTCTCCAGTTCCAATGATTTACTGGCAAACACCAGTATTTCATTGTTCTTCATAGCTGAGTAAAACTCCATTGTATATATATATATACATAAAACTCCATTGTATATATATATATACCACATTATCTTTATCCATTCATCTATTGAAGGACACTTAAGATGCTTTCACAGATTGGCTACTGTGAGTTGATCTGCTATAAACATTGATGTGGCTGTGTCACTGTAGTATGCTGATTTTGAAACTTTTGAATGTTTACTGATGAGTGTGATGGCTGGGTCATGTGATGGTTCCATTCCTAGGTGTTTGAGGAATCTTCTTATGATTCCCAGTATCAATGCACTAATTTTCAATCCCAGCAACAATGTATGAGTGTACCTTTTCCCCATATCCTAGCCATCACTTATTATTATCTGGATTCTTGATAATTGCTGTTCAAAACTGGAATGATATGAAATCTCAATGTAGTTTTGGTTTGCATTTCTCTAATTGCTATAGATGTGAAACATTTTATCATATATTTGTTGACCACTTGAATTTCTTCCTTTGAAAACTGTCTGTTTAGTCCTTTTGCCCATTTATTAATCAGGCATTTTTTCTGGGGTTAAGTTTTTTTTTAGTTCTTAGTATATTATGAATTTTAATTCTTTGAGGATCAGGTGGCAAAGATTTTATCTCATTCTATCAGCTCTCTCTTCATTCTCTTATTCCCTTTGCTGTGAAGAAGCTTTTAAACGCAAATGACATCCCACTGATTATTATTTCTTATTATATTTGTGGTATTTTAGGAGTCTTGTTAAGCAAGTTGGTTTTTGTGCTGACATGCTGGAGTTTGTGCCTACATTTTTTTTTTTTGGAAGTTGCAGAGTTTCTGGTCTAAATTTTAGGTCTTTCATCCACTTTGCATCGAATTTTGTCTAGGGTGGGAGGTAGGGGTCACATTTCATTCATTCAAATATATGTGAATGAATATATATATGTGTAGATGTATATATACATCTACACATATATATGAATGAATACGTGTATATTGAATACATATATATTCCCAGAACCATTTGTTTAAAAAGGCTATCTTTTCTCCAGTTTCTGTTTCAGCAATTTGGTGGGTATAAGATAACTGTATTTATGTGGGTTGGTCTCTATGTCTTCTGTTCTGTTCCATTGATCTTCATGCTTGTTTTGGTGCCAATGCCATGCTGTTTTTGTTACTAAATCACCGTAGTATAATTTGAGGTCTGTTATTGTGATGTCTCCAGCTCTGGTCTTCTAAGGATTATGTTGTCTATTCTATTGCTCTTAATTTCCCAAGTGAATTTTATAGCTCCTTTTTCTAGCTCTTTGATAAGTGTCATTGGTATTTTGATGGAGAATGCATTGAATCTGTATAACATTTTGGCAATATGGCCATTTTGGCAAAATTAATTCTGCCTGTCCAAGAACTTGATAGGTCTATTTATCTTCCATGGTTTTCTTCAACTTCTTTCTTTAGTGTCTTATCGTTTTCATTGTAGAGATTTTCAATCTCTTTGATTATGTTGATTCCCAAGGATTTCTTTTTTTAAGTTTTTGTGAATGAGAATGTATTCCTAATTTCATTTTCAGCACATTTATTATTGGAGTATAGGAACAAGATTGATTTAAGAGTGTTGACTTGTAACCTGCTACTTTGCTGAGCATGCTTTAGAAGTTTTCTGGTGGAGGTTTTGGGTCTTCTAAATATAGGATCATGTCTTCAGCAGAAATAATTTGATTTCTTCTTTTCCTATACATATCTTTTTAATTTCCTTCTCTTGCCTGATTGCTTTGACTAGAGTTTCAAAAATTGTGTTGAATTGGAGTGGTGAAAGTCAACATCCTTGTCTTGTTCCACTTTTTAGAGGAAATGCTTGCAGATTTTCTTCCTTCAGTACAATGTTGGCTTTTGGTTTGTTATATGTAGCCTATACAATTTTGAGGTAAGTTCCTTCTATCCCAAGTTTACCTAATGTTTTAAATATGAATGGGTGCTGTACTTTGTTGAATGCTTTTTATGCATCAAAGGAATTTTGTGATTCTTGACTTTGACTCCATTTATGTGGAACAACAAATTTACTGATTTCCATGTGTTGAACCAACCTTGCATCTCTGGGATGAAACCAACTTAATCATGGTGCACTACCTTTTTTAATGAGTTTGTATGTGGTTTGCCAATATTTTATTAAGATTTTTTGCATTTATGTTCATCAAGGATATTAAGCTGAATTTTTCTTTCTTTTTCTTTTTCTTTTCTTTTTTTTTTTTTAACAAATCTTTATCTAGTTTTGGTATCAGGTGATACTGACTTCATAGAATGAATTTGGCAGTGTACCCTCTTTTTCTATTTCATGGAATAATTTGAAGAGGATTGGTATTAGTTCTTACATAAAGTCTAGCATAACTCAACTGCAAATCTATTCAGTCCTGGGTTTTTTTTGGTGCTGTTGTTGTTGTTTTTGTTTTAAAAGGCTTTTTACTCCCTGACAGAGAGCGACCATCATCAGCTGCCTGAGTCCTCAGAGCTGAGCTCCGGTCTTCCTCCGCCACAGGGCTGTGGCTCCTGGAGAGATCTAGCCTGGAGTGGAGTGAGTTGCTGGCTCCAGTGGGGAGTTTAGGCCCTTCAGCAATATTTTACAGCTTCCCTGGCAGAGAGTGACCACCGGCCACTGACTAAGCCCCCATCGAGGAGCTCAGGCCTGCCTGGGCTCTCAAGCCCAGTGTCTCCATCACTGAGCACAGTTCTGTGCCCCCACCCCAACTTGGTCTAGTGCCCAGGTCCACACCCTGGCCTGGAGTCTAGCACCTCGCTGTATCTGATTGTCTATCAACACCAGGCTGCCTCTGCCCAGAAGCATTGATCATTCCCAATCTGGAGGTAGTGGGACAGCAGGTTTCTTGGGTCACCGCTTGGTTAAGCACCTCTCAAACATCAGGTGAGTTACTGGAAATCTGAAGGGACACTTTAAATCTTTACAGGGAAATTGCAATCCCTTTGATTTGCACTACTAGAGGGGAAGATACACGAGCAACATGAGAAAACACGGGAAGAAAGTGTCCCAAACAAACCTAGATGATACATCAAGAGAACCCAAAGACAGCATGGTAGAAGGAATGAGAGAAAGGGAGTTCAGAATGTTCATAATTAAAATGATCTGAGAAGAGAATGATGTGACGAGAGATCACATTCAGGCTATGAATAATCAGCTAATAGAGCAATTGCAGGAAGCAGAAAAATCATTTCAATAAAGAGATAGAAGTTCCGAGAAAAAAACAAACAGAAATTCTTGAAGGAAACAAGGAAATGAAGAAAACAATAAATCAAGTTAAAAACTCAATAGAAAGCATAATTAACCAGAATAGATCACTTGGAAAACAGAACCTCAGATAATGAAGACAAAATATTTAATCTTGAAAACAAAGTCGAACAAACAGAGAAGATGGTTAGGAATCATGAACAAAACCTCCAAGAAATAGGGACATCATGAAAAGACCAAATTTAAGAGTTATTGGGATTGAGGAAGGCACAGAGATACAAACCAATGGTATGAATAATCTGTTCAAGGAAATAATTTCAGAAAATTTCCCAAATATGATGAATGAGATGGAAAATCAATTACAAGAGGCTTACAGGACACCAAATGCACAGAATTACAACCGATCCACACCAAGGCATATTATAATGAAAATACCTAACATACAGAACAAATATAGAATTTTAAAGGCTGTGAGAGAAAAGCATAAGATTACCTACAGGGGGATGCCAATACAGATATCAGCAGATTTCTCAGCCCAGACCCTAAAAGCAAGAAGAGCCTGGAACAGCATATTTCAAGCTCTGAAAGAAAATGGATGCCAACCAAGAATCTTATGCCCAGCAAAACTTACCTTCAGATTTGATGATGAAATAAAATCCTCCCATTATAATCAAAAGCTTAAAGAATTCACAAAGAGAAGCCTGCCCTACAGAATATTCTCAACAAAATATTCCAAGAGGAAGAAACGAAAAGCAACAATCTCAGTCAACATGGGGAGGAATTACCCTAAAGAAAGAGTCAATCAAAGGAGAAAAAAAGTTAAGCTAAAAACCCCAAAAAAGCCAAAATGGCAAGAAATACAAGTCATATCTCAATAATAACCCTGGATGTAAATGGCCTAAACTCATCAATCAAAAGACATAGACTGGCAGATTGGATTAAAAAGAAAGACCCAACAATATGCTGCCTTCAAGAGACTCATCTCATAGAAAAACATGCCCACAGACTAAAGGTGAAAGGTTGGGAAAAAACATACCATGCACATGGACTCAGTAAAAAAAGCAGGGTTTCCATCCTCATTTCAGATAAAGCAGACTTCAAGCCAAAGTTAATCAGAAGGGATAAAGAAGGACATTTCATACTGCTTAAGGGAAGCATAAATCAGCAAGACATAATAATCATAAATATTTATGCAACAAACCATGGCTCATCCATGTATGTCAATCAGATACTTCTTAATTCCAGGAACCAAATAGACCAAAACACAATAATACTGGGTGATTTTAACACATTTATCTCACCATTGGGCAGATCTTTCAAGCAAAAATTGAACAAAGAAACCATAGAACTCAATAACACAATTGCTCAATTAGACTTAACAGACATATATAGAATATTCCATCCATCAAAAAGCAAATACACTTTTTTCTCAGCAGCTTGTGGATCCTTCTCTAAAATAGACCATATGTTATGCCACAAAGCTACTCTTAGCAAATACAAAAACATAGAGATACTACCTTGTATTCCATCAGATCATAATGAATGAAATTAGAAATCAATGATAAAATAAAAAAACAGAAACTACTCCAAGGCCTGGAGATTAAATAATATGCTATTGAATGATGCATGGATAGCAGAAGACATTAGGGGGGAAATAAAAATATTCTTAGAGGCCAATAAGAACAAAGATACAACTTATCAACATCTGTGGGAACTATGAAAGCAGTGCTAAGAGTAAAATTCATTGCATGGAGCACATTCAATAAAAGAATGAAAAGTGAACAAATAAATGACCTCACATTGTATGTTAAAGCCCTAGAAAAAGAGGAACAGTCCATCACCAAAAGTAGTAAAAGACAGGAAATAATTAAAATCAGAGCTGAAATCAATGAAATTGAAACAAAAAAAAATTCAAAAAATTCACAAAACAAAATTGGTTCTTTGAAAAAAATAAAATTGATAAATCCTTATCACACTAACAAAGAGGAGAGAGAAAACCCAAATTACTACAATTCGTGATAGAAATGGAAATATTACAACAGACACAATTGAAATACAAAACATAATAAGAAGTTACTTTGAAAATTTATACTCCAACAAAATAGAAAACCTCAAAGACATCCACAGGTTCCTAGAGACATATAAGCCACCCAAACTGAATCTGGAGGACATACACAATTTAAGTAAGATCAATTTCAAGCAATGAAATAGAAGTCATCAAAAGCCTAGCAACAAAGAAAAGTCCAGGACCAGATGGGTTCACAGCTGAGTTCTACAAGACCTTCAAAGAAGAGCTCATTCCAATACTCCTCAAAGTATTCCATTTAATAGAGGAGGAGGGAACCCTTCCAAACTCATTCTTTGAAGTTAATATCACCCTGATACCAAAACCAGACAAAGACTCATCAAGGAAAGAAAATTACAGACTAATATCCCTAATGAACATAGATGCAAAAGTTCTTAACACAATTTTAGTGAATCACATACAAAAGCATATTAAAAAGATAGTGCACCATGATCAAGTGGGTTTCATCCTATGGATGCAAGGTTGCTTCAATATCCGGAAATCAATAAATTTAATTCATCACATCAACAGACTGAAAGTTAAGAACCACATGATTATTTCAATAGATGCAGAAAAAGCATTCGATAAAATACAGCACCACTTCATGCTCAAAACACTAGAAAAATTAGCAACAGTAGGAACATTCCTTAACATTGTAAAGGCTATCTACGCTAAACCTAAAGCCAACATCATTCTAAATGGAGAAAAATTGAAATCATTCCCCCTGAAAACTGGAACAAGGCAGGGATGCTCTCTTTCACCACTTCTATTCAACATCATACTTGAAACTCTAGCCAGAGCAATTAGACAGACTACAGAAATTAAAGAGATACAAATAGGAAAAGAAGAGCTCAAACTATTCCTTTTTGCTGATGACATGAGTCTCTATTTAGAGGAGTCTAAAAATTCCACCAGAAAACTTCTGGTACTCATAAATGAATTCATTAAAGTAGCAGGATATAAAATTAGTGCTCATAAATCTAATGCATTTTTATTCATAAGTGATGAATCCTCTGAAAGAGAAATTAGGAAAACTACCCCTTTCACAAGAGCCTCAAAAAAAAAAATTGGGGAATCAATCTAACAAAATAAATGAAAGACCTCTACAATGATAACTACAAAATACTAAGGAAAGAAATTATAGTAAATCAGAGATAATGTTAAGATCTCCCATGTTCTTGGATAGGCAGAATTAATATTATCAAAGTGGCCTTACTACCAAAAAGACTATACAAATTCACTGTAGTTCCAATTAAAATCCCAATGATGGACCTCATAGAAATAGAGAAAGCAATCATGAAATTCATTTGAAGAAATAAGAGACCCAGAATAGCTAAAGCAATTCTCAGCAAGAAGAGTGAAGCAGGGGGTATCACAATACCAGACTTTAAACTGTACTACAGAGCAATAATAACAAAAATGGACATAGACAGGTAGGTCAATGGTACAGAATAGAGGACACATAGACAAATCCACATAGATACAGTTATCTCATACTAGACAAAGGCTCTAAAAACATACAATGGAGAAAAGACAGCCTCTTCAACAAATGGTGCTGGGAAAACTGGAAATCCATATGCAGCAAAATGAAACTAAGCCCCTATCTCTCACTCTGCACAAAACTCAACTCAAAATGAATCAAGGACCTAGGAATTAGACCAGAGACCCTTCAACTAAGAGAAGAAAAAGTTGGTCCAAATTTTCATTATGTGGGCTTAGGACCAGATTTTCCCAACATGATTCCCAAAGCATAAGAAATAAAATCAGGAATCAATAATTGGGATAGATTCAAACTAAAAAGCTTTTTCTCAGCAAAGGAAACAATCATCAATGTAAAGAGAGAGCCTGGAGAGTGGGAGAAAATTCTTGCCACACACACCTCAGATAGAGCACTCATTTCCAGAATCTATAAAGAATTCAAAAAACTTTACCCCAAGAAAACAAATATCCAATCAATAAATGGGCTAAGGAAATGGGCAGACACTTTACAGAAGAAGACCTACAAGCAATCAATCAGCAAATGTATGAAAAAGTGTTCAACATCCCAAGTAATAAGAGAAATGCAAATCAAAACCACCTTGAGATTCCATCTCACCCCAATTAGAATGTTTATTATCAAGAATGCAAGCAACAATAGGTGTTGGCGAGGATGTGGGGAAAAGGTACACTCATGCATTCCTGGTGGGATTGGAAATTAGTGCAGCCACTCTGGAAAGCAGTGTGGAGATTCCTTAGAAAACTTGGAATGTATCCACCATTTGACCCAGCTATCCCACTCCTTGGACTATACCCAAAGGACTTAAAATCAGCATACTGCAGTCATGTAGCCACATCTATGTTCATAGCTGCTCAATTCATAATAGCTAGATTGTGGAACCACCTAGATGCCCTTCGATAGATGAATAGGTAAAGAAACTGTGGTATGTATACAAAATGGAATATTACTCAGCCATAAAGAATAATACAATTATGGCATTTGCAGGAAAATGGATGGAATTGGAGATGGTTATGCTGAGTGAGATTAGCCAATCCTCCAAATCCAAAGGTTGAAAGTTGTCTCTGATAAGTGGATGATGATACATAATGTGGGGTGGGAGGGAGGAAAGAATGGAGGAAGGATGTATTACATAGGGAAAAAATGGGGGGTGAGATCAGGGAGGGGGATAAGAATAATAACATAATGAGAGAAACATTATTACCCTGTGTACATGCACGATTACACAAATGGTGTGACTCTACTTGTGTCCATCAGAGAAACAACAGCTTTACCCCAATTGTGTACAATGAATCAAAATAGATTAAAAAAAAAGGTAAAGAAAAAAAAGAGATGTAATGTTAGACCATTTATTTGGTATCTTTCTATTGTTTTGATGTATGGATTTAAAACTATAAACTTTCCTCTTGGAATTGCTTTCATACTGTCCCAGAAATTTGATATGTTACATCACTGTTCTCATTTACATCTAAGAATAGAATATAGTGTTTCATCTAATCTCGAGGTGATACACCCTGATCTTAATCTTATGATAAAAACTTTCTGGTAAATATGCTGAGCAAGAGCTTATACTTTCACCTGAGAACCTATTTGAACATGGGTATGCACAACTAAGTCATGAGTAATTACTTACAGAAACAGTGGCAGCAGAGTGTGAATGATCATGTTAAATTGCATATGTTAATGGTAAATTTGATCAGTTTCTATGTTCATTTTCCCCTAAAGAATTTGAAATTCTTTGAGTAATTGAACATGCATTATTACTTGCTTTAAGAAGAGCTACATACTTACAAAATTTCCACAATATTACAGCTTATGTGTTTTGTCATTCACAATACTGCAGATTAATTACAAATAAACCCTAAATATTATGTCTATATCAGATTGTTATTAATATTCTCTTCATCATATATAAAATATTACATATTTGTTACATAATGTGAATATTAGAAACTTTGAGCTAACTTGTTAACAATAGGTTACATGCAAATTTCAAAATATAGAAATCATTTAAAGATATTCTATTAAAGAAACAGTGTGATGCATAGATAAACAGAATTTAGAAAATTAAAGTGTCTTTAATTAATCAATTAAATTTTGAAAAAATTCAATACTTCTGCCTTAATTGTTAAAAATCACATATTAAATAATTTCCTATAATGCTTAAGTTAATCCAAATGCTTTGCACTCATTCTTATCCCACTTTCTTTTATCATATCAGATGTGGAACCCTTATAAAAATTTAAATTGAGCAGAAAAAAATTACGTAATTATTACTACGTACATGTAGCAATGAAATAATCTAAAGGAAACCTCAATTTTACCTTATATTTTATAAAATGCAATGCAAATTTGTATCTATGTGAATCCACCATTTTTTCAATAAAAATGTTTTATTCATCTAACCACAAGTTAACATTTTAATTTTTGTCAATATTAAAGTATTTAATGTCTGTGTCTTACATTAGGACATCTATCAATGATTTTGGTACAAAGAAGGAAATGTAAATTAGCATTGATGACCTTTACTTACCTGAATTTCACATGAAGAGCCAAAGTCAGAAATGAAAACTTACGGCAGAAAGTAGGCAGTAGTAGTATAGTCTTTGGTCTATATTTACTGAATGGAGATTTGATCAATATCATGCTACTGTTAGTTTTTCTGGACCAAGGTCAAGGAGCACAATGTGTTCTCAAGTCAAAATTATGCAAGGGTAACATACAGACATGAATTGATGCAGACAACTTGCTAAATTGTTCTGAAATACATAAAAGTCATGTATGTCAAAGGGAAAAATTTTCCAGTCCAATTTTTTTCTTAATTTATGAGGGAAAGCAGGTAAAAGGAAGTCTAAGCTTAATTGAAATGTTCCCTTTGTACTTGTTCTTATTTAGTAGAATTATTGAAAGTATAAGCCCACAGACATAAAGAAAAATGGAATTAGGACATTAGTAGACATTGCTACATTTAAATAATTATGTGCTTTGACACTTATAAGAAGAGGATTTAATATAGTTCAGAACTAAAGTGAATGCTAAAGTCATTTCTATAGAACTTTGCCCTTGGTGATGGCTGTAAAAATTTCCTTACACTGTGTAATGGATACATATATGGACATTCACACAAGTGAAGAAGAGTGTGTGTGCACACACACAAGCCCTTGAATCTATTTTACCCTGGATTTAAGAATGTTTTTGTACATTGTCTCCTATTGTAAATTCCTACATCCATTTTTTTTGAAGTAGTGTTGGTGTGAATAGTATACAAAGTAATTTTATAAAAGCTAGTTCATATATCAGCAGGCAATGTGGAAATTGGCAATTGGAAACATAACTCGTATTGCTCTCTTCAAAGGTTTCTTCATAGTTTATAATTTTCTATGAACATTCCTAGTTTCATTTTTTTTTATCAGCAGACAATATCATATACCCACAATGTCGTTGTCATATAGAACACGTTTGAGCTCTCTTTGGAGAGTTCTGCTATATTATACCAAAGGAAAAAAAAAGAAAACTAGTAGCACTCTCAGCAATCTCAGTAGCATAACAATCTTGCATGTCATTCGTATGAATGTTAATGCTATATCTTTAAGTTAAAATTTCTAAAAGGTTAAATGAGAAACAGTGTATATTTCACATTTTATTTGTGGTTTTCCAATAAAAGATGTTCATTACTTCTTCTGCATCAACAAATACTAATAAATTTCAAGATTCATTTATAAAATTGTGTTTTTTCTTTCTGATTGTGAATGATTTCACATAGTCACTCCAAACTTGGTTCATGAGAAAATTATATCTCAGGACTGTCACCCCATGGATTTAAATAGGCATGGAAGACTTTGTTCATAACTATTGCAATATGGGGAGAAAAAGTGAACCCATCTCTTCTGAAACAAAAGGCAGGAGAGTTATTAAACCCCAGGGTGAGTAAAAAAACTGGTTGATATTAGGAGAGGCTCTAGTTAATGTGAATAGGCCATCTGAGTTTGCCAATTAGGGTGTTTTGAAGTTAGACTTCTAAGATTCCTTGGAGACTAGGAGGCAGGAGTCCTATAGTCCTTGGAGATCACATTTCAAAGGGATGGCTCCCAGGTCACTGAAAAAGGCATTAGTAGGAGATAAACCTGGCCAAAGGCTAGGAGAAGATTTACATCTCAAAAGGGCAGAGAGAGATTTAAATTTGAAATTTTTCTTAAGTAAATGCTCAGAAAAAGGAGATCAGGGACCTAGATTCAGGAAGAAACCTGTCTAAAGGTTGGTTAGTTTAGCTAAGGACAGATTAAGGTCATTTTACTGAAAATAAGAGTTTGGAACCTTAGGTCAAAAAGCAGAAGTACTAGGGATAGGTAGTCCCTGAGAACTCAAGGCAGGTCCCTGCCCCTCCAAGTCCTTTTTCTCCACCACATCTCCTCTGTCAGTCATGTAGGTGTTTGATTTTCATTTTTGTTTTTCTTCTCCAAGAGACCTGAAAATATTCAGCTGACTAGTCCCCAATCTGATTTAAATATTCTTTCTCTGGACATCTTACTAAGAGTATCTCTTTCATCAGAAATTTAATTTTGCAGCTCACTTTTAGTCTTCCTTATTACACTATAAGTATTCTTAGAGCAAACTATTGATTTTAATCTCTGAATCCCAGCAAGTACCACAGGTATATATTGAATATGGCTAAATTAAAGAAGCATTCATTCACAGTAGATACCCTTTAAAGTTAGGTAGTGTGAAGGGAGTGAAGGATGGGCAAAGAGTTCTAAAATGTCCATAAAAATATGATCTTTAAAACTTTTTTTTCTGTTTCTTTGAGCACTGAGGCCAATCTTATTAGGGAGCATTATAAATGAAAATTATGCACATTTTTTAAAATAGCCCAGTTTTAATGTGGATTTATAACAAAATCAAATATGAGCTTTACTTTGAATTTCTTAGCTTTTATGTTTCAAGTTAAATCCATGATACCATTTGAAGGCACCTTTTGGAATGCAAATTAGCACTAGTACTGCTGAGCATAGTAAAAGTAAATGAAACTAATAACAGAAAGGATCTTATAAAATCTACTTAATTCTGTTTTAACATAGTAAGTATAGTCAAGGTGGTCTTTATATGTATTATGATTAACTGATAACATGCAAACACAATCCTACTTATCATTTAACCTAAAGTAAAATTATGAATAAAGCAAGTTATATAATTTGTAAAGGAAGAATATATAGAATGCAGTCTAAAGAACTAATAAGATGAATTTTACATTTTACCTAGGAGATGGTAAGAGTTAATAACTTCAGATATTTTGTTTGATACAAAAATGCTTAATGTATTGTGAATTAATTTTACTGACTTTTCCTCTAAAATTGTTTATGAATTCTAAATAACATGAATCAATTATTGGATATTGAAAGTTGTTTTGGTATTTTAAGATTCTTATATTGAAGTGAAACTTTGAAAATCAACTTTTGAAAATTTGCTGTTTAGATAATCATATATTTAAAAAATAATTCAATTTTAAAATAATGATTTAAATCTATTATTAATAATTTACTGAAAGCCCAACTATTATTTTTAACATAGTTATTTCACATGGACATATTTTTTCTCAGATCAACAATATGATTTATCTGACCCTGCTTCTATGACATATGACATGATGCATTGTAATATTTCCTAGAGAACATAAATGATTTTTAAAATAAATATTATATTTAAAGTATTAAATACTCTGTGAACATTTTAGTTCAGTGAAATTTAATTTAGACAGTGAAACTGTCTTTCACCATGCTCAATTTTATACATTGACTTTTTGGAAAGAGACTGTTTTATTTGTCTAAGCTTCTAACTTTAAGATTATATAAAATATATATATATCAATTGAAGAAAAATATCATAGGAGAGAGAAAAAATGAAAAGTAAGAGAAACAGAAATTTCATAATTGTAGATACAGGGCATGTATTTTCCCTATTTTTGACTTCTCACAAAATATTCTCTGTGGCATTAAAAATTATAGATATCGACATTTCAACAGTCTTCTAATATTTCATGTAATAATCGAAAATCAACTATCTAATGATTCCACTACTGCTGAAAATGTTTGCTATTAACAGGAAATTACTAATATGCTTTCATAACTGTGATGTGCTGAACTCTACATTTATGTGACAATTTCATGGCAGAAAAGTCATTAAAATACTCTGAAACAGTGAGGACAGAAGCATGACAGTTACACAATTGTTTAGGTACGAAGTTTAAGAAAGTCATGTGGCATTTCTGGTTTGTTGAGATGTGGTTCTTCCCGGTTAGATTCCAGTAGTCATGGGCATTATGTTCTAATAAATGCATCCACCAGCAGAAAATATTTCCAGCAGAGAAAGGAATTTATCCTGTTTAACCATCCCCAGAAGAATAACCATTAAAATTCCAGAAGGTTTCCCTTGCATTACATTGGAAAGATTCTCAACAATGTCATGTTCAACAGTCTTTGTCTGGGGCATGTTTCCAGAGTGACTTAGAATAGTGAGACTCCACACCCGGAATAGGACCAGGGTCTGAAAACTGTTGATGAACATTCGGAGAAGGGGAAGAAAATCAGAGATCCTCTACATATGTCTGTCTTCTTAGATTTGGGGGTTGTTAGAATATTCCATACAATAAATTGCATCATGGGTTGTAGGGCTGTTATAAATAATAAATGTAACAAATTTAGACACATTTACAGAAGTGTATAGAAATGGAATTAAAGTTTTTTACTACATAAGAAGGGAGAATTTTATAGAAATTAATATTTGTGAATGTTACTGTTAATGAAAATGAGCAAGGCTGTTTGTAGTTTATACAAATTATAATAAATAACTCACTCATTGCCTTATAGAATACACTTAATATAAAAATAATTAATATAGTCATGTTTCTTAAAAAATTTTTAGCAGAAATAATTTATTATAAAAAAAGACATTATTAAAAAATGATTTCTGCCCAATTTAGATGATGCAAATTTTTTGGATGTTTTAAAAGACGTGAATAAATTGTTTTCATCATTGTTTATATGATTTAAAGTATTGAATTTATGACAAATATTCTGAGCAGACCCTGGATTCAAAAGGTCTTGTTGTAGCTTTTCTACTTAATCACAAATTCAGTAATATCCAATATTAGCTCATGAACTATGTATGAAAGAAATTATTTTTATATTATTTTGAAAGCAATAAGGCAGAACCCTACACTCACAAGGTGAATGAGGAAAGAATAATGTTAAGGTTACTTTCTCTCAATAGCCTACTAAAGTTTCTATCTTACCTGAGAGAACACTTCATAAAGCTGAAAGAATTGCTACAGGTTGTGATTTCAAATTTGAAACTCAGCATCAAGTGGATCAGCATCTATGATTAGTTTGATTATGTAAATCACATGGAAAGCATCCTTAATTTGTACACAATGGTATGTTTATATTTATTTATTCTTTATTTTTTATTTATTCTAATTAGTTGTTCATGACAGTAGAATGAATTTATACATTTTGATAAATCATATATAAATGGAGAATCATTTCTCATTTTTCTGATTGTACATACTGAAGGATCACATTGGTCATGCAGTCATACATGTACATGAGGTAATAATGTCTGCTTCACTCTACTATCATTCCTTCCCCCATACCCCTTCCCCTCCCTTCACTCCCCTCTACCCTAATCCCTCCCCTGCTTATGGTGGTATGTTTATTTTTAAAAGATGATCATAGACAGATTATTTGACTTTATGTTGGTTATAGAAGAAAGCATGAAGCAGTAATTGTCTTTGATTTTGCTGGTGTACAAGCAAAGGAAGTTGAAACAGGAAGCATGAATATTCAATTCCATTTTATTCTAAATATGATGTTTTCAGTTTACTCTTCCACAAGCTAGTGGTGACAAAGAGAAGCTGAAAAATGCATACTTTTTTTTTCAGATGACTTTCATACAAAACTTTAAGGTTTTCTTGCTGGAGTTAAATATCTGGTACTGGTGAGGCTGAATTGCAAGAGGATTACAGCAGCCTACCAGGAAAGATGTCTAGTCAATTAACAAAGGATGTGAAAATGACATTACATTTTGAACTATCTTTTACTAAGTGTCAGATCGAATTTGGGTGGCTGCAGGGGGAGGGAGCAAAGTCACCTAGCAACACACTGAGCCAGAAGTGACCAATGAGGCAGACCTGCTGACCCTGACATCCACCTTGGGTCCACCTTTTCCTGGGCAGGACCCTTGACCCCTTTCCTCTGTATAAAAACCCTGAGCAGCCAAAGCCACTTGCTATTTCTTCTGATTCTCCCATCCTGACTTTCACCCCGGGGGGCTGGAGATTTCACCTGGGACCCAGACTCCAATAATTCTCAAGCTACTACTTTTGTCTGACTCTGGTGAACCCGCCTGGGGAGCTTACTTCTTTTGGCCACCTGCCGCCTTTTGCGAGCTTTACACTAAGTTCACCAAAGTATTTAGACTGGATATTTATGTACTTGAAAAAGTGAGTGGAGGCACATATGCAAAAAAATGCATTTATATGTGTGAACATGAATGGGAATGTGAATAAGTTTTGTATATGAACAAGGAGGATATTAGTGACTAAACCATGAGCATAAAAATTTTTAAAATTAATGCTCAAAAACTGAGAGTGCAATTGTGAAGAAAGCAGACATGTATTTGTTAATTTCTGGTCATTATAAATGAATGCTTTACCTGTATATGTGACCTTGAGAGGAAAATTCATACCAGACTTCCTTTGAACTTAAATGAACTAGAAAATTGAGGAAAATGTGGAAAAGAAAAGATGAAATCTGTTTCCATGCATTTGGCAGCTAGAAGTTCAGGAATGTGATTTCTAAGAGATGAGAAACGCATGAGAAAAACACTATAATTTTGCCCATCCTACTCTTTGTGGAACTCTTTCTGAATTATGGCAAGGAAGGAGGTGCCCAATCAGAGTCCTGAGGTCTTGTAGAGTTAAGAAAACTGGTTGAAATTGTAAGAGGCCAGGGTAGTTGTAATTTGTAGAGCAGAGCACCACAGCAATGAGAGCTACCCAGAATAAAGATTCCCTAAAAACAGCAAAGGTCCCATTCTATTCTTTAGATAACTACCAAAATACATATTCAAAGTGAGAACTGGCAGATGAGTGGTAGTACACATTCCTAAATTTCCACTAAGGCTGAGTACAGCTACTTAGGAGGTAGCGTTTGAAATAATCCCCAGAAGGTACACAAAGTCTGAGAGACATTCAATTAATAATAAGACTGGAGACATTGTTAAGCACCTAGGGTCTTCAACAGTGACAGCAGAATTTTCATGGTGAAACTATGGTGAAGCTTCTCTATTAGTTTTCTGTTCCTCCCATAATTTTATCACAAATTTAGTAGTATTAAAAAATACATTGTGGTATCTTATGGTTCTGGAGGTCTGAAGTTTGACATGGATCTGACTGGGCTAAAATTATGGTGTTAACAATGTTTTATTCTTTTATGGAGATTAGGAAAGATTAGGTGGCTTCTAAGGCCACCTGCATGACTTGGCTCATGGTCCACTGCCTTTCTAGAGCCAGCAGTGGCCTGGTGAGTCTTTCTCACATCTTATCTCTTACTCAATGACTCAGTGACTACCTTCATTGCCTCCCTTTTTAAGTTAATGGATCTGTATCATTATATTGGGCCTAATTGATAATTCAGAATAATGTACTTGTATTAAGATTAGCAACCTAAATTGCATTTCTAATGTAAACCCACTCCTACAACATGTAGAATAATACATTCACTGGTTGTGGGAAATTAGTCTATTAACAACTTGTAGAGGAGAATCAGGAATTTTTCTATCGTCTGCTGTTAATACACATTAACAGACACTGAACACAAAACACTGGAAGGTTAAAATTGTCCCTATGTAATTTGACTTCATGATGACAGAATCTATCAAATCTTTAAAGAAAATGAAAGAAATTAACTTCCCAAAATTGCCAATATTGGAAATAAAGAGGATACTGTAGATACTGTAGACCTTGAAAAGATAATGAAGACCTCTAATGAATAATTTAAAAGCAATACTGAGTTAAGAAATAGGAAACATGAATGTGCTTATTAGAGTTTTAAAAATTGAATTTATAATTTAATACCTGACCACCAAGAACCTCCAGCTACAGTGGTAGATTCTATAAAAATGTGATCAAGAAATTCTAAAAATCAAATATACTAATTTTAGTAAACAGAAAAGGCAGGACAAATGTAATCTTTTTATGAAAATTGATGATAAATTTCCTACCAGTATAAACAAATATCCTTTAAAATGCATACAGACAGACTAAAAAATGAAAGCTCATTTTCAAAAAAGCTCTCTGATTCCATGAAAAAATTAGCCATTCTTGAAACTGTAGAAATTCTATGAAAGAAATAAAATAAAAAGAGGCAAATAAATTTGGGGGGATGATAAAGGTGCTTCAAAACATAATAAAATGAACAGCTTAACATATGTTTAGAAAGAGAGCCCCTGAGCAGAGAGAACTGAAGGCATCACCTGGGCATGACCCTGCACTCTGTACCCAGAGCTCTGGAACTAAACACCAGCTAGTCTAACCCTTTTGAAATCCTAGTCATTTATTATAAACTATACATTTATCCTGCAACATCCAAAAGACCTGGATGTTCCTCTAAACAGTTGTTCCTCTAAACAATTTTAGAGGAAGAGAAGTTTATTTGGAGGCTCCCAGTTTCAGAACCTTCAGTCCATAAACATTCAGCTCTATTCCTTGGGGCTTGAGATGAAGCAGAACATCAGGGCAGAAGAGTATGATGGAGGGAAGCAAAGAGGGAAAGAAAGAGAGAGAGGGGGAGAGAGAGAGAGAGAAAGAGAGAGAGAGAGAGAGAGAGAGAGAGAGAGAGAGTGTTCTGCTCATCAAAGCCAAAATATAAACCCCAAATGCACACCCCCAAAGGACCTACTTCCTCTAGCCACACTCTGCCAGCCTACAGTTATCACTCAGTTAATCCCTATCAGGGGATTATTTCACTGATTGGGTTAAGACTCTTATAACCCAATCATTTCATTTCTAAGCCTTCTTGTATTGTCTCTCACATGAGCTTTTGGGGGACAACTAATATCCAAATCACAATGATACCATTACATTTAATTATAAATTTATTACCATAAAATATAAAAATGTATGCTATTCTCTGAAGTTAATATTACCATACCAATATCAGATATATATAATTTTTTATAAGTGTGAGTTATATGACCAATATATGCATAAAAGCCAGCCTGTTATCATTGTTCATCATGGATATACAAAATAAAACCACAAGGAACTATGACTGAACAGACACTAGAATGCAAATTTAAAAGGATTAATAGTTTTTAATGTGATCCAGGATAAGAATTGAACTCATATACTGTTATTAAGATATAAAGTGGCCCAACTGAGCTATTTGTCATTTTCTGGTAAAGTTAAACATACTTATCATTTTAACAGTGCCACTCCTAGGCATTGTTCCACAAGAAAAGAAGACATGTGTACCAGTGATAGCTGTATGTGAAAGCTCATAGCAGTGTTACTCAGAAAAGGCCAAAACATAAGCAACCTAAGTGCATCAACAAATAATTGGGTAAGCATAGTTTACATATTTATTCACAATCCTATGTAGTGATAAAATAATAAAATATTTATGCAGAAAGGTGAGTCTCTGAAATACTATATTAGGTGGGAAAATCATAAACAAAACAGTAAATATTGTATAGCTTCATTTATTTGAAATGAAAGGACAAGTGAAATTTATCTGTTATGATAGAAAGTAAATCAGGGAGGGTGAATATAAACTGACTATGGATAGGAGCTGAAAATTCTCCACTGTTCTCTGAGGTTCTTTTCTACTAAGCCTGAGAATTAAATTGACATAAGACAGGTGAATAGAGTAAAAGCACATACATTTATTAAATACATGTTTTATGTGGCTCTGGAGCTTTCTTAAGTAATGAAGACCCAAAATAGTAGGTAGAGTCAAACATACCCAATTGGACAATGCATGATAAACAGTAGAGAAGTGATCAAGCAAAGTCTCTTGGACTAATGTAGTTAATAGACTAAGGAACTGGCCAAGATGACAGAGCTGTTGGTAAAGATTGTCCTTGGCCCCAACTTCTTGTCCTCAATAAGTATGTTATTTTTATAGTGGAGAGAGTTGTCAAATAGAAATTTTGTGTACTGCTTTTAATAAACAGAACAAAGGTCATTATGACCTTGAACCTGCTGATTTTTAATTTACTTTAACTCAAAACAATTCTTATTCCAAAGTGCCATGTATTGACTTGGAGTGTTCTGAACTCTTCAACTGTAAGGTAACACATTCAGGGATGATAGAGTTGCACTCTATTTTGTTTATGGTGGTTGTTACACATACATATGTGTATATATTTGTTCAAGCCCTTCTAATGATACCCTTCTAAAACATTAGCATGTCTATTGTTTTATATCTTGTAAAACTTGCCTTAATAAATTTTTCTTTTAAAAATTGAAAAACAACTTGAGAAAAATGAGAAGAAGACATCAATAAAGATATGCAAAAAAGTTGAATCAAGATAAGAAATTTATAAGAATATGTATGGAGAACAAGAAACATTATTTCACTTATTTATTAATGTTTGTTTCATACCTGAAATTATCATAAGATATGGAGCTCTCTACCTAGAAAATAATTAAACGAATATGTTTTCTCTGTGTTCTGCTGAGGTATTTTGGAATCTGGAGCAATTATCTCTGAAATAGGTATTAACAATTGGTGACTTGTTTAAAATTTTTTTCCCCTTCAATAAATCACCCCAAGGGTATCTGTCCAAATAACAGTTACAGTCTCCTGGAATGCAAATCAATTTAGCCTGCTGCTTCCAAAAAAAATGTTTTGCAATGTAGAAGCTGATGCTTATTAAACATGATTACCAAATAAACTAGTAAATCTTTGGTAATAATCTCTTCTAGGTTTATCAAGTGGAAGCCACCTTTCTAATATGTGGGTAATAAATCCAGGTATACGTCTATACAAATTTTATGCAATAAAGGAATACTCTTATGCAATGTTTGACAAAATAATTTGGTCTTTGAAAACAAGACTTCGTAATAAGGAATGTTTTAAATTGGCCAGACATTATGCTTGCATTTAGTCAAATGGACTACAACATTTATCCCTCCAAGTGTGTTGTACTTCTTGGCTAAGAAAAAACAAACTCAGCTTTTATCATGAAAGTCAAGAAAATATAATCTGTTTAGAACTAGTATGTATGACTCAATTTGTCTCATATAGCTTGTGAAATTGGTTTGGAATCAACTGGAACTTTTATACTGGATATAAACTATTCTAAGATAGTGAAATCTTTATCACTAAACTAAACTTATTCAAATGCCTAGTAAATTGACAAATTTCCATCAAAATTAGTGATTTATTGAAAGTACAACTTAATGCATAATTTATATCACTGTGGAGATTTGTAACTATAATTACAAATTAATTTATGACTTTATTGCATTATATACCAGTTATTTCATGTGATCTTCATAGCAACCCTTTGAATTTTGAATTGTTATAATTATATTCCATACTTTCCAGATAAGAAATTGAAGTTCAGAATTACATAAGTCAGCCAACTTGGCTACATGGGACTTTGACTGTCAAGGCCTTGCAGTGCTCTTTGTCAGGTAACATACTGTTAACTTTTGTGCTTCCGAACCCAAAGGCTCCCAACATTATTGGGGTTATTGATGTTGCTTATAGAAGAAGACTTTAGATTATTCATGCATTTCAACTTTGTGGTGCATAGTTAGCTTTGCAAGAAAGACTCTCTTCTTATTTCCTCTTTGTCTTTCATTTGTAGGTGGTTATCAAGTTTCCTGGAATGTATTTAGCAAGACCTCTTAATAAAAACCTCAGGAGTGAAATAAGAGTTGGTGGATCTAGTGGGCAACTTGTATAATATTAATGACCTTGACATTGAACAAATCTAGTGACCCATTGGTTTAAAAAGTTTGGTAGAACTTTCAGGGGTTTCAAACACCCTGAAAATATACAGGAAATCTGATGTACCAACTTAACAGAGGGAAGGGCCATCATAATAGGTAGGACCCAAGCCTACCAGGAGTCATATAACTATTTTGAGATTCATTCATGTTGTGATATGTACTAATAATTCATCTTGTTACTGCTGAGCTCTGCTCTCTGTGTAAGTGCACTATAGTTTATTTATTAACCTATCGTTGAGCACCTGAATTGCTTTCCAGTGTTTGACCATTCAATATGTAATTTTAATTAACATTTCTGTATATCTTCATACAAACATGTTATTTAATTTCTCTTGGGTAAATTCCTAGGAGCTGAATGATTAGATCCTATATAAATGAATGGATGCATGTATCACTTCTTTATAAACTGAATAACTATTTTCCAAGTGAATGTAACATTTTTCATTGCTTTCATCAGCAAGTGGTAGCTCTACTAAGTTCACATTCTTGTAAACATGCTCTGTGACCAGTCTTTTTCAATTTCAGCTGTTTTAATCTGTTTGTGGTGAAAACTCATTGAACTTTTAAATTGCATTTCCCTAATGCTTAATGATGTGAAGCTTCTTTCTTTTATTTGCCATAAATGTATCTTCTTTGGTAACGTGTCTCCTCAAATCCATGGCATTTTTTTAAAAAACTGAGTTGTTGGTTTCATTATTGAGTTTTGAAGTATCATATCACTTTTCAGATGTGAATGGCAAATATGTTCTCCTGGTCTGTGATTTATATTTTCCTTCTGTTAAATGTCTTTGAAGAGCAGAAAATTGTCATCTTTTGGTGTCATACTTCAGACATTTTTTGCTTAGCACAGGTAAGTAAGGAGATTCATGTTGAGGAAAGGGCTAATATGAATATGAGACACAGAAGTCCCACAACATGCTATTCACAATCTAGTAACTTCAGTCTGAGTCCAAATGCATAAAAAACAGGGAAACCGATGGCATAAATCCCAGTACAAACTCAGTCAGGCAGATAGAACAAATTCTCCTTTCCTGTAATTCTTGTTCTATCAGGTTCTTAATAGATTGAATGTGTTCCCAAGGTAAAAGAGGGGAATATATGAAGTTGTCCAATCCAAATGCTGGTGTCATGAGCAAATGCCCTCACAGACACACCAAAAATAATGTTTTATCTTAACCCCTGCTGTGACCCTCTAAAATTGAGGCATATAATCAATTAAACATCACACCGAGTAACAGTTTTACTCTCATAATTTCTTCTGAATATTTTAAATATTTAGATTTTTGCATTCTGGCCTATTTTTTGTTTTCAGCAACTTTTGTATAAATTGTAAAGTATGGACTGAAGTTCATAGTTTTCTATGAATATCTAATTATTGAAAAAGCACTTTGCTAAGACTATTCTCTCTGTTGAATTGCCTTCATATTTGAGAAAAATTATTTGTCCCTAATATGATGGAATATGTTTCTGAATTCTGTACTGTTTTCTAATGATTATTTGCCAAAATTTATAGACGTTCCACATCATTGACAACTGTAGCTTTATAATAAACATTTCAATAAAAATAGAGCTAGTCCTCCAACTTTGTTTTGCTTTATAAGATGGATTGGCTATTCTAAGTAAGTTCCATTTCCACTACATTTTGGAATGAATTTTCAATTGCTCCCAAAAAGCCTGATGAGATTTCGACATTTGATAGGTAAATCTGACATATCAGTTTGGAGGTAATTGATATTTTATTTGATAATTTTTGTGTGTGTCTGTGGTGCTGGGAATTGAACCCAGGGCCTCAAGCTTTCCTGGCAAGCACTTTACCACTGAGCCAGCTACTCAGGCCTTTAATTGATAATTGATACTTAGTTTTATGAGGTACATTGAATATGGCATTTGGAAAACATCATGCCCCCTAACCTTGACATTTCTATTTTAGTTCTTTTTTTTTGATAATCAATATTTGACTTCTGATTTATGAAGAGGGTAATATTCTTCATTTATTTGTTTTTGCTATTTTTTATCAGCGGTATTTTGCCATTTTCTGTGTAAATGCATATTGCATTCTTTGTGATATTTATCTCTGGCCTTGAAGATAAAGAAAAAAATGCTTTTTATTGGTTTTAGTTATATCAAGAAAAGATTATGAACTAAGACAAAGAAAAAACTGGAAAAAAATATTTAATAATTTATGTTTAGTTTTATGAATCTTCATAAACATAAACTCACAAAGTGTGCAATGTTGATCATGTGATTCTCAAAATTGTTTTCCCATATCAACCTATATTTTATGTATATTTGATATACTTATCATATAACATTGTTATATAATATTATCTAAAGTAAATAAATTTATTGTGCTTATTTAAAAAATATATTCATAATTATAATCATTTCCTTTATTAAAAATTCCTATGGATATATTATTAATAATCCCTTCTTTAATATTTATTTATAGAACAATATTAGTAGAAAATTGCTCAGTCATCACATAAAATTTTGCATACAATTTTTACTTTACTTAAATTACTATGTTATCGAAGTGATATTTTTCTTACTTGCAGTTACCTTTTAAAAAGTGTCTTACCAGTCTCATTATTTGTACATGTGGCAGGTGAAAGAATATCTTTATAAATGAATGTAGAAAATGACTATAAAACTACCAGCACATAACACTGGAAGCCTGCATGGTAATAAGCCAATTTTTGTGGAAATGAACTCATTAATGCTAAATTTTTGCTGACTTCCAACTGATCTGAAAACTGCTATACAAAATCCAAGATGCTTCATGAATCGTAGAAGAAATAAGGAGAAAGGGAATGAATCAACCATAACTAAGCATATTTCATTCATTTGGCTTCCTACAAACTCCCCTATAATCTACAGTTGAGAATTGGGAGAAAAATGAATAAAATTGATGAGAGTGACCAAAGGGTTCCATCAGAGTGACACCTAAAGCTTCCTGTCGAGGATCGCAAAGGAGTTTAGGCATCATGTGCAGTTAGGCTTTGATTGTTTATTCGTGATATTATATCTTTCTTTGCACTTCATATTTTCACACATTACTTATGAAAGTGTCTACTTGCCAGAAGCAGGGTTTAGTTAGTGGAGGGAACACACTGATGAACAAATGCAACTGGGAAAAGATAAATATACAGTACCTATGAAGCTAAGAAAGAAGTAGACTTATTATGTTTTATTAAAATACTTATTTAAAAATCATTTAAAAATACTGGATAAAATTGATAATTGTGTTTCTAAACATGCATAGTTCTTTAAATAGTGTTTTAGTCAGCTTTTTTGCTGCTGTGACTAAAGGGCCGGACTGGAACAATTTTAGCAGAGGAAACGTTTATTTTGGAGCTCACAGTTTCAGAGGTCTTAGTCCATAGAAGGCCAGCTCCATTCCTCAGGGCTCAAGGTGAGGCAGAACATCATGGCGGGAGAGGGTGGCAGAGGGAAGCAGCTCATATCATGGTGATCAGGAAGCACAGAGAGAGAGAGTCCACTAGCCAGATACAAAAATCCAGGTCCCAATTACCACCTCCACCAGCCACAGATTACCTCTTCAGTTAGCATTAATCCCTATCAGGGAATTAATTCTCTGATTGGGTTAAGACTCCTACAACCCAATCATTTCTCCTCTGAAACTTCTTGCATTGTGTCACACATGAGGTTTTGGGGGATACCTCACATTCAAACCATAATAAGTAGTAAAATAATTTATTAAATAAAAGTAGCTATTAAATGGACTGATTTTCTATGGCAGTGATTATTTATAAATATCTCTGAACCTGTATATGGTTTGTCTTAAAACACATCAAAAGTTAATGCATGTTAAAAGACATGGATCTCAAATATAAGAATTTTAACATTGTAATAACCAAAGCGATAAAAAACTTGGTCTTTTCCCACATATCTTGAAGATGGGATGGGAAATCATTCATTGATCACAACTTTTCAGAATCTATTCCTTGGAAAAGTGAACACAGATAAGCCCATTGTATTCTTTTCTTTGTGATTTAAATCAGCGGATTTCAAGTCAAGAGAATTAAATTGCCAACCAAACATAATACCCTGAACTAAGTGGCCAAAATTTATTCTATTTTTATTTACATTTACTTGGTACAAAAATTATATGCTGCAGCTAAAAGAAAAAACCCCAAGATATCAAAGATTTGAAAAATCAAGCAAAAGGAAATAACAAAATTCAAGTAATCCACTGGATCTAAAAGTCAGTTGCTACACACAGATGAGTAATCACAGTTAAGCTCAAGACCTCTAAGAAGCTATTAAAATTATGGGAGAATCTATAGATATTTTCTGGTATTGTTTGCTAATCAAAATTTATTGTAACAAGGAACTTTCAATTTTCCCCGATATATGAACTAATATTATAAAATATTCATCTAACCACATGTGCAAGTAAGAGTAATAGAAATGAGATATGATCAATAAATCTACTTTAAGCTTACTAAAAGAATTATTTCAGTTGTTGGTAATCTTAGTCTATTTGAAGGTCAGTGTATTCCTTTTAGTTTAATCTGTATCTTACATATCATAAAAGCAAAGTTAATTTGCTTCGATAAACAGTTTTATTACATCTATTATTTGCAAGTCATCTGTTAGACATTCAAGGAAGAGAAAAGTTAATAAGAAATGTGTGCCTGGGTATTATCATATGATTACTGAAAGGATACAATATGTTTATCTTTAGCGTAATTACCATCTCCACCTTAACAGTTGCTGACCTGTATGTCATTTATTTCTGATTCTCTGTCCCAATCTTTCTCCATGGATTTGTGTTCAGTAATTGTTTTCTGTGGTGTAACTTTTAGCCCCTGGCTTTTATATTAACTGTATTATCTGGATTATTTTATTAGAGGTTGCCCTGGAAACAATGTATACCTTAAATTATGGAAATATATTTCCTATTAATACTGACCTCATTTTTGTCAGCACCTGTATCACTTTATTGCCTTCTCCTCTCTTTTCTGCTTTTGTGATATAATTGTATGTTTACACATTATATGTCCACCAAGAAAATCTTATAACTACTTTCATGTGATGTTGGATGTTTAGATCAAAGGAAGAAAAGTGTTTTAAACTTTCAAAATAAAGCACGAAAGGTTATTTTTATTGTTACCTGGCTGCCTTCTCCTCTCCTCAACTTTCCTCTACCCTCCTTTTCTTCTCCAGAGTTTTTTGACATCCACCTGAAGGAATCCCTATGATAGTTTTGGAAACAGGTCAACTAGTGATAAATTCTTTCATTTTTTTCTTTATTTGATTTAGTAATGACTTAATTTTTCCTTTACTTTTAAGGGTAGTGTGTTAGTAAGTTCCTTACTATGTCGAAACTACCTGACACAAATGACTTGGAAGAGGAAAGATTCATTTTGGCTTATGTTTTCAGAGGCCTCAGTCTATGGCTGGACAGCTTCACTTTTCTGAGTCTGAGATAATGCAGAATATCATGATGGAAGGGTATAGCAAAAGGAATCTTCTCAGTTCATGGTAGCCAGGAAGTTGGGGCTAGGGTGGGAATGGACGGTTCCCCAGGGACAAGATAAACATTTCCAGGGCACACTCCTAGCTACCTACTTCCTCTAACGAGGTTGCACTTGCCATCCATTCAGCCATTAGTGGATGAATCCAATGATGAGGTCAGTCTTCTATCACATCCCAAAGTTTCACCTCTGGACGTTGCTATTTTGGGGAATAAGCATTTAAATACATGAGCCTTTGGGAAACATTCCAGATCTAAATCACAACAAATACTTTTCCTGAACAATGATTTTATTGCTGACAATCTTTGTTTGGGCCCTTTCAATAAGTTTCCCTACTGTCTTTTAGCCTCTATGATTCCTGAGAATCATGGAGTGAGAAATCAACTATTAGTCTTTCTGTTTTTAGAATCCTTTTTGGATGATAACCAACTTCTCTTCTCCGAATTTCAAGATTTTTTTTTCTAGTTTTGGTGCTTGTAGTTTACTGATGATACGTATTATTGTGGATTTTTCAAATCTATTCATAATATCCAAGTTAAATGAATGTGCATAGCATCTCATATAGTTCATTGGACTTCTTTGATTTGCAGATAAATGTACTCAATCATATTTTAGAAGTTTTATCCCATTTAAAAAAATTTTCTGCCATAGTCTTTCTCATTTTCTTGTCAGAATCCCATTTTACATATGTTGGTACATTTGATCATGTTCTAAGGATTTTGGAGGCTTTGTTCATTTGTCCTCAAAATTCCATCTTAGTTTTGTAATATATCTTCAGGTTTACTGATTCTTTGTTCTGGCAGCTCAAATATGCCACTGAGATCCTAAGCAATTTTTTTTTTTTTTTTTTTTTTTACTTTATTGGCCTTGCCTGCTTTGTGAGAAATTGTTCTCATTCTTTCTTCAGTTCTTTCTGCATGGTTTCTTTTATTCATTTGAATATATTTTAAATAATTAATTTAAAGTAGGTAGCTAGCAAGAATAAAGTGCACTTCCTAGAAGATAGTATCTATTATTTCATTTTTATTTAATAAATGTTCTTGTTCATTTGCATATTTCATATTTTTATGATTATTTGAAGTTTTGAATAATATCATGTTTTAATTATTACATTTAGATTCTGCGTCTTTGCTTCCTTGCTCCTCTTCTCTTTCTCTCTCTCTCTCTCTCTTTTTGTGTGTGGCTGAGTATTGAACCCAGGGTTTGTGCATGTGAGATAAGCACTCTACCAACTAAGCTATATCCCCAGCCCTCTGGGATTGTTTTGTCTTGTTTTCTCTCTCTCTCTCTCTATCTCTTGCTCTCATTACTTAATCCCACTTATTATTATTGTCTTAGGAAACAAAAATGTTAAATCAAACAACAATGTTAAATAATTACTATCAGTGGCTTTGAATAATTTTCCCCCTCAATTTTTTTTTCCCTGGTAATCGAGAAGGCTTTCATATGTTGAAAATAAGACCACACTACAAGTTGGGGGTTCCATGAACTTTCAGTATCTTTAGATAATGAGTTTTTCTATATGAGAATATTTTGGGGAGTTTCATGCACCTTCTCTTCCAGTGACATTCTCCCCTTACAGTGACTTGTGGGCTGCTATAAGTGGCCATTGATTATAAGGCTCTTGGTTTTCAAGGCTACTGAAAGTGCTCTAATATTAAGAAGGAAATAGGAACATTAAAAAAATGAAAAGTTTATTATTCTTGCTACGACTCAGCAATTTGTTCTGAATAAATCCTTCAAAGATTGTTGTAATATTTTGGAAATTTCAGCAATCTGAAAAAGTTGATTTTGACAAAATATGCTAGTGTTCTCTTTGCATTTGTGGTGGAGTAGACTTTCAGAGGTTCACACTATACTATTCCCACCAATGCTACTGAACATTTGCTTTTAAGCATTTTTAGGGAGATTTTAGGCAAAAGTCTTGCCTGAATTATCCTAACACATCAGAGGACAGCAGTGTAATTAACTTCTTATGTAATAAAAAATCACATAAATGACATAATACAACTTATTAAAGGAGTTGAAGAAAGTTCCAGGTTGTTTTTCCTTCCATTTCAAATAATGTACAATGATCTTCACATTTCTTGCCAGTAGAAATAATTCAAAATTTCATTAGTCCCAATGCAATAGTAAATTATCCATGCACACATGCTATAACAATTCAAAATTTTCATGAACAACAATGGAAGAAAATATTGTAAAAAGTATTTATACAATAGGTTTGTCTGTACAAGGACAAATGACACACTAGCAAATAGGATGGAATAGAAGCTAAAATTAAGGTTAATGATTTACATAATTTGAAAGAGAATTCTGATTCCACTGTTTACTGATGTAGAAAATTGGTAGTGTTTATTAGGAAAGTGGGGTTTTATTCTTAGTGATAATCTATGTAATACATTTATCGCAGAGTTGTGTATAAAGCCAAACTTTGAAAAATATTTAATCATTGCTATAATTTTGAAATTTTGCACTTGTTGACTGATTATTGCAAAGTAAATTTCTTTATAAATATGACTTAATCAAAATAGTTAACGACTCACCAAATGTCTATCAGGAATTATAGTACATATTTTAAATTGTCTTCCCCATTTTCTCATCAAAATAACCCTGGTATCAATGTACTATTTTTGCTAATTTATTTTATGGAAAACAGCAATGTGAAAATTTATGATCACAAGCTAGTTACAGTTCCTCAGTAACTCCATCTCAGTCATGCATGAGTTCTATGAAATGTTCCAGGAGCATTAAGCCTATTGGTGGAATGAAGGGGCCCTCTTTATTTGGAAAAGTAAAAGTTAAGAAGGTAAGGGAGCGAAGAGGAACTATTCATGAAGGCTTATTTTCATTGAAGTGCTTGTCACAAAATATCAAGGCATCCCACTTTCCTTTGCCCTGTGTAAATTATTTAAAATTTTTAAAATATTTCTTTGCAGTACTCCAGAAAATACTTTAGGTAAATTTTATGTACATAGTCCCCAAATTCTCTGAGGGAGGGAAGTATTTTGTTGAAAGACTTAAGTGTTCAACTAAGTACCTGTAAAATCAGACATCAGTGGCACTCAAACCAACTTCTGCTGAGGGTCAAGACACAAGGTATGACAGGAAAACTCTCACTTCCACCCCAATGACAAGACTAGTTCAGGTAAGCTACAGAATTTTGAACTTTTAAAAGTCATTTGAAGCCGGGTGTGGTGGTGCACGCCTGTAATCCCAGCACTTGGGAGGATGAGGCAGGAGGATCTCGAGTTCAAAGCCAGCCTCAGCAAAAGCCAGGCTGCTAAGCAACTCAGTGAGACTCTGTCTCTAAATAAAATACAAAATAGAGCTGAGGATGTGGCTCAGTGGTCTAGTGCTCCTGAGAATTAAAAAAGTAAATAAATCCAATTTTTCCCCTACTTTGTTGAGTTCACAAAAACCTTAGCTTAAGAAATATAGTGGAAACTGTTTACCCCAGAATGTTCTTGGTGTATAGGAAAAATCCTGAAAATTACATTTCTTTGAAATTTATTGTCCTCTCAAGAGAAAAATATAGAAAGAATAAAGACTTTGATAAGCAATTTAATCATGTCTAGATCATATAAGTTTTGAGCACAGTGATAATATTTTAAAATTCATGTATCTTCATCTTCATAGGAGAAAAGATATATTTGCTTAGAATTCTCATCAAAGCACAGTGAGAATCTGTTCATACTACAGTGCATTCTAATTTTCTCTGAAAGGGTCATTTCTTTGGATTCCTCTTTATCAGACTTGGGCCCCGAGAGCACTACCTGGTTGCTTGACACTGTCTCCACAGTGATAGACCTTATGCATTGGTTCTTTGGTGGTCAAAACTCTTGCTTTTCAAATCCTCTTTATTTGGCTGGCTCATCAATAAATTCCAATGCAATACAAATAAGCTGAGATAGAATTCCTCCAGATTTCTCTACTTAAAAGTCAAGTTGACATTATTACCCTGGATGAAGGGGGTTCAGTTTGGTATGGTAGAAAAGCACTTTTAGGCAAGCAAAATGTATGTCCATGTGCATTTAAACTAAATCAAGAGCTTGTGCTTTTCTATACTGGCAAGTCCTTCTAGTAACACTGATTTGTTTCCTACATTTTTGGAGCTTACCATAATTTAGGCCATGCATGCCTTGGTTCCTCTACTGGGTTGTAATTTTACTTCCTATTGGGTGTTAGAAATTCTCTCTCTCCATTTTCATAGTAAGATTCCTCCCTATATCAACACTTACAGGAAAAAAAAAATGTGGAGGAACTGAATAGTTGACTATAAATCTGAAAACTTTAAGAAAATGAATCGATCTTTTCTGTTTATGGGCCTGAAGTGTTCTCCCCAGACTTGTTTTAATTTCCTGGTAAGCCGGAACTGATTTGTTTAACATGGTGAATCTCAGCTTATTAAAATCACCATGGTTGCTTTTTAAAAATACCCAATTCACTGCATCCTACCTCTGGATGATTAAATCAGAGTCTCTGGGAACAAGAACCAGACATTCTAATATGATTCTAATGTGATGCTCAGCTTGACAACTACAAATCAAAGCATGTTCCTGTCCCTGAAGTAAGATCTCTTGTTGAGAACAGTTTTGCTCTTATTTTGGAGACACATCAGGGCAGAATTGATCCTCTTCAGAGACCTAAATCTTAATATTGGTGAAAGGTATATTGGATACCTTCCTGTGGATAATCACTTTAGAAAAAGTATCAAATTACATGTAAAAATAATGGCTCTGAGTTCAATTATACATTATAAATGCAAAACATTTTATATTGAATCTCAAATTTTGGAGCCTGTGTGGTACATTCCCTCATAATTATTCTTTATGTACTGCAAGCTGTGTAGGATTATGCTAACCCAGGTATAAAGTGATTTCTAATTACATTTTTATAAACATGTGGAGACTTCTGTTAAGAAGAATATAAGGTTAGGGCTTCATTGAGTTTTCCTAAGGTTTTGATATTGGAGTAAGGATGCTACAATAAGCTGAAGGAAAAGAGTCAAACAGAGGACTCTGGATACTAATGCTTAGAAAAGAATTTGATATTCATAGGAGAATCGATGCTGGTGCAAACTGTTTTTGATGAGCCAGCTAGCAGTCTCCACTAGAGAATTCTAAATATCTCACCTTGCATATCAAAATCAACTGCAGTCCTCTTTATCAAAGATGCTCAGGACTAGATTATAGTGTATAGTGCTGCCTTTGCTGTTTTAATTATTATATTCTAGTCCTTAAATGGCTTATTTTAAATAATTCAATAAATGAATGTAATGAGTTTTTAAGCAGGTACTCTCTGCAATAGAAGAAAAGAATATGCAGATGGCATATTACAACCATTAAGAATTGCTTTTCCTGATTTTAACTGAAAGTTAACTTTAGTAGGAGTGTAATTTTCTTTCTCCTAAGGATCTAATTTGATTTTATTATCATCATGAATTATTTAACTGTGCTCTCTTCATTGCATTAAGTTTGAGATTTGTTTGAGAAAATCTGTAGTCATTCAATACTAATAGATTTGGTAATTGTTTTTTAATCAAAACACACAATAGTTCTCCTATTGACTTTATGTGGTCTCTCTCGATGTCATTTTCTTTTCAATCCATTGATTTTCCAAATTATTATGTTCATGTCTCCTTCTGTAATTACTAAATCATGCTGAATTATTTCTGAAACAAAGTGAGACATATATAAATAAATGGAATAACCCCAGATTGCAAAGTATAAAAGTCCTGACACATTGAAATTTCTACCTCAAAATGATAAATACTTGAGAAAAATACAGAAAGTTGATTCCCTATCATTTTTACCATTCTGGAAATTCATCTGTCAGTAAGAGTTGGAGAGAATTTTGCTGGGCTCAAACCCTATCAAGGTATTTTCAGTAGCAGATGTGTAGATAATGTGAACATTATCCAATTGCAAATATACTCATGTTATGCATGCATATTAATAATTAATTGTGTATATAATTTGAATTTGATCTGTGAAAAATCCAACAGTCTTCATGCTTAGGAAAATAATCATTTTTCAAAGTTGTGCTTGGGAAGGTGATGGGGATCCATGAGTCAGTGAATCAAGTCAAATGGCAAACGAAGCTGAAAATAATGGAAAGAACAACAGAAGGAAAAATGATTTTCTCTCAGCACAACAATTTAAATAAATTGAATGCACTATCAGAAAGGCAGTGTGCTATTTTCAGGAGTTAGAAATTGTCAGAACAGCCCTTTCTAGATTTGCTTCAAGCTGCTGGCAGCCTCATTCCATTCACCCATTAGGCTGAGGATGAAAAGCAAGCCAGGTGGCTTATGTATGCATTCAAAAACAAAGTTGTTTTATCCAAATGTGAGAATGGACAAGAAGCGAAAATAGTTCTGTGATCTGCAAATGAGAGTGGGACTTCTTTCAAAAAAGATTTTTCACGTTGAAAAAAAAAATCTTGAAACATAGAAGAAATTTTTGCTGGCAAAAAACAAGCTTGCTTATTTTGGCAGGAGAAGGACCTGCCTGCCTACAATGCCTTTTCAATTTTTTGAAGGCTGACATACATAGATTTAAAACAAATTATAGGGGCATATTTGAAATACTTGCTGATTAACTTTTAATTACCCGTGGGTGTCATTTGAAGTCAAAAGGACAATTACTTCAAAATGAAGGTGTTTCCTGCTACCAATGACTAAAACAATAAAGTGTGAAATGTGAAATTTTGGATACTATTAATGAGGATACATGCATATATATAATCTGGAAACCATTCCTTTCCTTCACAGCACTATTAATATAACAATATAAACTGTCTGGATTGTAGAAGACATCATAATTGAGAACAGATCTGATTTAGAACTTTGTGTTTTTTGCAACGTTGATGACACTGAATTTTGATGACATTGAATTTTGACTATCTTATTTCTATCATATTTATAAAGTGCTTAGTTTTAAAGGGAAAAGTAGAAATTAGGGAGAAAATCCCTAAGTTTTGATTCCTATCTCTTCAAACTAAAATGAGTGGCTCTTATAGGCTCAGACACTGCAGCTCTCCCAAGTCTCCTCCATTATACATGGGGCAGTTCAGATTTCAGGCAGAAGTTGTCAGTTTACCCTGCAGGTAGCATGAACATATAAGAAGGCACAGACATTTGCAAAAGAGAGGGGACCAAAATGTATGGTAAACATGCAAAAGTAGTAGTTTTAGTCCTGCAAAAACGATAATCCATGGACATTTGGCCTTATGAATCACACTTAAGCATCACGGTGACAGGAGAGGAAAAACACAACAGAATTTATTTCATAATATTAAAACACCTATTTGGAAATGTAAAAAAGGTTAACTGCCCAGTTAAGTAACTGAATAGTTCTTTAATAGAACGAAATCAAACCTTGATCCAGGATCAGATCTTTTAGTACTTCTGTGTGCTAAAAATTTAAATAATGTTTTGTGGGTAGAATCTTGTTCTAGGACACCATTTTGCAAAACATATTAAATTTTTTCTCTTATCCTCTGTCATTTCTTCTCTCTGCCTCTCTATTCTTTGTCAAATAAATGTGCTACTAAATTTCTACTCTTGAACTATTGAGAATTTCTAACTGGGAGTCTGCAGCAATTCTCTATTATGGAAGGTTTCCTCCTCCCTGCTGTGTTCTGTCATTGTGGGAAAACCTTATTACCACTCTTGTGTTTCAATGTCATTAAAAGAAATTGAAATCTTCTGATGAGGCTGAAAAATTCTGAATTCATAGTTCTGCTTCCCTGGACTTTCCCTTTCAGTATTCCACTTTGAGGTTTTACCACCTTTTTAGTGCACAGCCAGGAATTAAGATTTCTGTCATCATAATTGATAGTACTCACAAGTCTTCATCTTCTTAGAGTAACTACTCTAATCCCTCTGCTTCTCTTCAACTGCTCTACAACTGCTTGCATGATCCCTCCACTGAACTGAACATTCATGGAAAGAAAATGATCATTTATTCATGCTTCTACAAATTCTTAAAAACAAAAGATTTCAGGTCTCAGTTGAAATTTCAAATGAGAAGGAAAGAACTATGGGGAGGCCAAGAGTAATTTAATGTTTAGGAAAACCAGTTGATACACCCATATTACAATTTAGAAATAAGCTTCAACCTCAGTGTCCCATGTTGGAAGATTCATGGAATGGTTAAATTTTAAGAAGACTTGCAGGTGCATAAACCTACCTACTTCACTGTAATTTTTAGAGATTCAGCAAGGACAATGAGCTTAAGCCATTAAAAAATATGAGTGCTGGAGTAGGGACTACGCCTACATCTCTAACTCACGACAATTGCATTGCTTCAAGTAGATACACGTTCACACACAAACTCTCTCCCTCCACTCCCCTGCTACACACACAGGTCACAGTTCACAGCTAACATATATTTTACTGTAAAACTCTTTTAATACTACTGTGTGGTTGACAAGATGGCAGTTTCTGCAAAAAGTTTTTGAAGTATTTTCTGCGGCCATTTCTGGTATTTTAACACTTCTGGCCAATAATTGACAGCATGTGCCTATGTTGGAAACATCTCAAATGGGGAGATTAAATCAAATAATAAGAATTTATGAGCTCCTTCCTAAAATCTGTACTACTAAATGTGCTACTAAATTCCTAACATTGGACTATTGAGAATTTCTAATTGGAAGTCTGTCAAAATACTCTATTATGGAAGGTTTCCTCCTTCCTGTTTTAGAGTATCATTGTGGGAAAACCTTATTACCACTGGTGTTTCAGTGTCATTAAGAGGACATGAAATCTTCTGATAAGGTTGTACTGTATTTGCATTACAAAGTGTAACTGTGACCACTCATTAATAATAAAATATTAAAAATATGTGCATAAACAAAAAGTATGATAAAAGATTTATAGCATACTATTATATAATTACCAGTATATAAGTAAAGTTAAATTTTAGTAATTTCCAACTTATTAAACACAGAGAGAGTAAGCCATAAAATCAATCAAATCCACATTTTTCTTTCTAACTAGTTTTGATCACTGTGATGTTTTTGTTTATTTGCTAGTTTTTGTATTTGGGATGTTTTTGTGTGTTGTGTGGTCAGAAAATCTTTTTTATGATTTAAAATGTAAAAAAAACCCAGCATAACAAAAAAGAGTTTGAATGACTATTTCTATCACCGTCCATTCAATTTTATGTTTGTTTTGAAAACTATTTTTTTCAGGTGCTAAAAAATTTTCAACATAGTAGTATAAAATATCAAGAAAATGTAAATCATCTTTTCCTGAATATTACATTTAAAGACCTTCTTTTGTTTGATTATGTTATCAATTGTAGAGGACTATTTATGGTAAATGTTCCAGAATATCATGATTATTATTTAAATTAATTGTTTAGCTTAGCCTTGTGTTTGGGAAGGTGAAAAATGCAGCTGTCTGGCTGTCGGCTTGCAAATCTAGAAGGAGATAAATCCTCACTAATGTATTTATTTCTGACAGCATTACTGTCAGTGATTTAAAAAAAAAATAGCTACAACTTAAGACATAAATAGAACTAATAAACTAATGATTTTAGTGCAGTGATTTTTAAAAAGTTGACCAAATCTTATCAGTTTATACTAAGTCCATCAGAGGAAAGGAAACCAGGAGTCTTAGTGGAATTAATTTGGTTCAATTATTATATGTAGTTCTTTACAATACAACTGAGAAATCACGCTATTTATCATGGTTCTGCTGTGTAAGAATGTTCATTGTAAAGTGATTTTTAATTTTCCAAGGGTATTTAATTTGCTGCCCCTGCATTTAATATATGAACTGCCAGATCAGCCTCTAACCCTTTAGCAGATAAGGGATTTACAACTCCAAAAATTTGGCTGTATCAACTGCAGAGCTAATAAAAAAAAAAGTTTCATATACTGTAGACTTTTATTTCATTAACTGCTGCTCTCTGAAGTGTATGACATTGTAGGATCTAGAAATAAAGGTTTTCAAGTAAAACTAAAAGCACAGAATCATAAGGAGTTCAGAAAATGTAAGCTTTCTTCTAATTTTTCCTAATGATTAAATCAAATCAAACCAATTCAACACAAAACTATCATAAAATTTGTAAGTCTGATTAAACACACTTATTCAGGAGGTTAAAATCACGACTATGCAGGTCTTATCTGCCCTGGGGAAAGTAAAGAGGAGATATCTCCTTTGTTTATATCAAAGCATCCCTTTTATGAATGGTTTCCTCATTTGAGTGGGACCCATTTGAATTTGCAGTTAACAAATCTAGTTTAAGCAAAGGTTATTGAGCTGTAGTTTCAAAATACAGTTGAGATGCCATGGATAATTTCTCTCAGTTGTCATTCTCTCCTCCCCAGAACCTTCAACTGTTGTCTTTAAGCTGGTTTCTCTTGCAACTTCTGGACTCCAGGTGCTGTTCCTTAGAAGTTATCACACTACATTCATCAGCTATTTGACTGCATTCTTCCTGTCCTCTCCATTTCTGTCCACCGTACATGCAATGACCTTTCTAAGGCAGAAATCTTAGGTAATTGTTATTCTTGGAAATGGTCAGGTTACCTTGAAAATCATTGATCATATCTGCGGCTTGTTATCCGACTTCCAAATGCCATAGAAAGGTCTAGAATGTGTCCCTGCACTTGGCTCCATTTATCTCTTTACCTTATTTCAAAAGTGATTCTAACCAGGGTCTGTTGTATTCTCTCACACTCTACATGAACTTATACTTCTCTCCAGTTTCCAATGTCTGTGTTTGAAATATTCTATACTCTATCCATTCTTTGAGGTTCTGATCAAATGCCATTCTTATTTGTTTATTTATTTGCTATGTACTTAAAGTGGTGAATACATGTATTATCTTAATGTTGTCCAAACATCAAGTTGTAAAAATAACATTAGAGCCCTTTTACTAGGAATTCCAAATGACTTCTTATGTGTTTCCAACTTAGCATAATAGGAAATCAATAAAGGGTTATATTATTTATGAGTAAATTTTTAAATTTCTCCTTACTTGAAGATTCTTCTGCAAAATATCTTTCCTTTAAAGTAGTGGTTATTTTGGAGCTTTTTATTTTTCCTGTGATCTTCTTAAAGATCTTAAGTGATATTTATGTCCTTTCAAATTTAAACTGTATTTTGGTATCAGAGAAATACAATGAATTTTCTAACTACATTGTATTTGAGAACCCACTAAACATTTATATGAAAGTATACATGAGTATTCAGGGGGATTCATTAAACATCCAAGCAGCCAGTATAGATTATTTCAGACTGCCAACATATACTGAATGTGAAAATATTTACTTAACATATCTTATGTTAAATGATTCATTCTCATATGCACATAACACCCCACAATTAATACTAAGTAGTCTCAACAAATTTATATGTGGAACAATATCCCATTCTTTAAATGACCATTTTACAGTTTTCACTGGAAACTTTGATCGGTTCTTTTTCCAACACCCTTCTCAGTTGAAGACCGTTTAAGGCTAACCACATGCTCAGACCTCTTCCCTCTTGTCACAGATGATTTCTTCAGATTCTGAGACAGCCCTTCTTCCTTGCATCAGAGTGCACCCTTTTAGTTTATTCCTGTAGAAATCACTTCTGCAAGAGCCTTTCTATTTTCTGCACCAGTTTCTCCTTCCAACTGAATCATTCCCTTCAGCATGCAAACTTGTTCTGATGTTTCTCAGTTTGGAACAAACAAAAAACAAATGAATCCTCTTTATTCTGTTTCCCAACGTTATTCCCACACCTACCCCTTTATGGTAATAAAACTTGTGGATTGACTGCATCCTCTGTGTTTATCCCCCTCTTTTATTTCTGTATAGAGCACACTGTTGTTTCTGTAACATGCTAATCCACCAAAACAGCAAATAAGGACATAAACAGCCTTCACACTCCTAAGTGAATTCTCTCTTTTCTTCTTCTCCAGTTAACTATATTTTGACAACTTCTTCACATGTTTCCAGCATATCACTTGAAATTGGTTAACTCCTACCTTGCTTGCTCTTTTCTGTTTCTTCCCCTGTTTCCTTTTTATCTCCCAACCTTCTTAGTATTTGAATATTTGCTTCCAGTATCAGTCACATTCCTTTGACTGATTTAGCAGTAAAATTATTTAACATCTGCCCTATAGCTCACAAGTGTATCAAGAAATTTCCTCTTGAACCCTACATTCATTTACCCAACCCCTACTGCATATCACTACTTGGAGATCTAACAGGTCTTATAGATCTAAAACTGAAATCATGACTTCCATGGCCTCAGTCCTATAATAGTTTAGTCTTGCTTTCCTGCCTGAGTAAATAACAACTCCAGTTTTATAAATACTTAGGTAAAAGGTACAAAGGCAGCTGGCACCATGGCACATACCTGTAATCCCAGCGACTCAGGAAGCTGAGGCAGGAAGATTGGAGTTAAAAGTCAGCCTCAGCCAAAGTGAGGCCTAAGTAATTCAGTGAGACCCTGTCTCTAAATAAAATACAAAATAGGACTGGGGATGTGATTCAGTGGTCAAGTGAAGTGTCCCTGAGTTCAATATCTGGTACCAAAAAAAAAAAAAAAAAAAAAATAGGTCCTGTCACATTAAACTCATTTTTTTCCTCTTTTATTCCATATCAACAACAACAAAAAGGTACTATCACTTGAACTCCTTTTTTTTCCTCTCTTATTCCACATCAACACGTCCTATAGGCTCAATTTTTAAAATGGAGACAGAATCCAGTCACCTCTTATTATAGTAACTACTATAATGATCCAGAGCTCCATAGAGTGTTTTTATTTTTATTAAAAGCTGTTACTGAACTCCTGTACTTATTCCGGAGGCCCTTGGAGTCTTCTCTGAAAGCTATCTGCTTTATCTTACTAAAACATTGGTTGTGCACTCAGGGTGATGAGCCCCTACCTTGAGAATATTTGGTTATATTTGGAGGAATATTTGGTGTTATCTTTCATTGTCAACGTAGGGTCGAAGCTAGTGGATAAAAGCCAAAGATGCTGAGAAATATTATCTAATGCACAAATCATCCCTTGCAACAAATAATTGTGCTTCCCCGATTCGTATTAAGAAACTCTATTTTAAAATATGTCAACATTATTTGCAGGACCATCTAATGATTCCTATCTCTGTCTGAGTAAGAACCAATATCTCTGAAATTAATTGACTACCCTACAATGCCTGGTCCCCTCCTTCTCTGATCACCTCCTTTTATGACATGGCACACTTCTGCTCCAACCATATCATGGGATGTGTCAGATAAATTCCCATATCCAGTAGGTCCTTGCAGTTACTTCTCTTTCTCATTGTAATGTTTGAAGATATTTACACAATTTTTCCACTCACTCCTTTTAGGTGTTGATTTAATATTGCCTTCCTAGTGAGGCTTTCTCTGGGCATAATTTATAAATGTTATAACCAAAATCACTACACTTAAATATAGTTGCTTTTCCCTGTTGTCTTTCTCTGTTTTATTCATTGACATAACTTCTTATTTAATACATTTACTTTTATTTTTTAAAATGTTTCTCTTTCTACAATATTAGTTCAATGAGATTAGGGATATTTCTTCCCCCTATTTTATTTCCTAAATATCAAGAATGCTGCCTGGAATAAAAATTGATGTTCCATAAATATTTGTTGTGTGAATGAATGAATGCATAATATGATTGAAAATTCATGGATATTTGTCTGTTGAAATAGCATTAGGTTAAACTTTGCTTAGCTTGAATCAAGGGAATAAAATTTATCAATTTGAACTAAAGAGGTTTGAGTCCACTCACATTTTATTGTGATTACATTAAAGTAGAACATCTAATAAGCTCTTTTTCAGTCAAAGGAAACAGGGAACACATCAGTAAGATAGAGATCAAAGGGCATAGGGACTAGAGAGAAGAATTTAAATGTTCTTTCATTTTCTTTCTTACTTCCTATTGATAAGTAATTAATGGGGTTAGTCTTCAGTTCTTTGATTTACTTTAAACCAATTTGAAAAGGAACAAATTACCTGAAACCTTCAAACAGAACACTGCTAATCAGCAAAGTGTAGTTCATAAATTCCGTATGCAAATCCATGTGCTATAAACAGCTAATTCTAGACCTAAGTGAATAAATTCAAACTTGTCATTGTTGAGTTAGCTCACTGGAGCTAGCTCATTCCCTCATTTAGCTCACCTCTGCCTTTGTTTCTCAATCTTCTTGTGTAGTGTAAACAGAGAAATCAAATAAATTGTTGCATTTTAGCTTGAAATTATAACTCATCTTGATCTTTAGGTCTATAAATTGAGCAGAACCTAGTTAAGAAAATGTAATAAGTGAAATTCATTCTATGGCATGTTTTCATAAACATTCAGCAAATTTAAACTACTTTACACTATGAGGAAATGCATTGTATGAAAAGTTGAGGAAATGTATCAGGAACAACAGTTCCTTAATGATGATGTTATTTTCTCCTATACATTTGTTATACTGTGGATCTTTCCTTTGACCTTGCTCAGACTACTGAGCCATTAAACTGTGGGATAATAAGAAAAAGGTGTTCTAAAGTTCATATGGAAAAATAGAAGGCCAAGAATAGCCAAAGCAATGCTTAGGAAGAAGAGTGATGCCAGACTCATCATAATATCTAATCTTTAATTATACTACAGAGTTAGAGTGATTTAAAGATTCATGGTACTGACATCCAAACAGACAGGATGACCAATGGAACAGATAATAGAAAACATAGAGAAAAAACCCACAAAGATCCAGTCATCTGATACTGGACAAAGTTACCCCAAAACAAGCATTGGATAAAAGCGTTTAAAAACAAATAAACAACAACAAAAAAAAAAGTGCTGGGAAATCTGTATATCCATGTGTAGACAAATAACACTAGATTCCTATCTATTGCTCACCCTGTAGAAAAGTCACCTTGAAATAGATCAAACACCTTCGAATTAGCAAAAATTTGGCAACTACTGGAAGAAAATATAGGGTCAAAACACCAATTATTTGCTGTAGATCTCATTTCCTTAACAAAACCCTTAAAGCTGAAGAATAAAACCAAGAATCAATAAGTGGGAAACAATTAAGAATATGCAGATGGAGCTTAGAGAAAGTTAGAAAAATCTTTATCAGTTACAATTTTGCACAGATTAATATCCAGAATATTTAAGAACTCCAAAAGTCTTAACACCTCAAAATACACCAAACGAAAAATCCCACTGATAAATGGACTTAAGAGCTAGAAGACACTTTTCAAAAGAAGGAATACAAATTACCAATAAATGTGAAAAAATGTTCAATATATCCAGCAATCAGGAAAATGTAAAGCAAAACAACACTGAGATTTCACCATACTCTACTTAGGATAGCAATTATCAAGAATACAAGTAATAGTAACTGAATAACCGCTGGCAATGATGTCGAAAAGGACACTCACACATTGGTGGTGGGACTGCAAATTAATATAACCACTCTGAAAACCAGTATGCAGATTCCTCAAAAGACAAGGAATAAAACCATTAAGGGATTCAGCTATCCACTTCCTTTGTATTTATCCAACACAACTAAAATCATTACACTATAGTGATGCAGGCTTATCCATGTTTTTAATAGTGCAATTCACAAACAATCAAGTTATAAAACCAGCCTAGGTACCCGTAACAGATGAAGGGAAAAAGACAATGTGGCACATATACAAATGGAATTTTACTCAGTCATAAAGAATAATGAAATTATGTCATTTTCTATTACATGAATGGGACAGGAGAATATCATGGTAAGTAAAATAAGAGAGACTCAGAAAATCAAAGATCAAAGTTTTCCACAATATGTAAAAGGTAGAAAGAAATAGGAATTTTTTTAAAAGGGGGAGATCCTATGACAATTTTAATTAATTAATTTTAATTAATTAATTTATAGAAAGAAAACCAGGAGAATAAAGAAAGGGGAGGAAGCTGACATAGGAAGGAAGGAGAAGTGAAAGAACTGGGGATCAAATTGAGGAACTTTTTTATAAGGGTGTATGAATATGTCAAAATGAGCCCCACTATTACATATAATTATAATGCACTAATAAAAACATTAACAATTTGTGGTGCGGAGATCTCTGTGGGAACTGTCATGTTCAGCTGCATCCCAGCTGCTACCCACCTGTGACAAAAGGCACTCAAGTTATGACTATTAAAAATATATCTAGTTATTGCCTGATATTCCCTAGGGCACGAAATCACACCCACATGAAAACTATATCTGTATGAATTATGAAAAGTTTCCCTATAATCAGACAGTCCTTGGTTCCCATTAGCCACTATCACTTGGGACCCAGGTTAAGGTATGACATCTGCGTTTAATATCTTAGTATACAAAATATCAATTGTAGAGAAGTCTGTAAATTTTAAAGGGACCTATATATTGCATGGCATTATCCATAGAAAAAATTCAGGTAAGCATATCCTTCTTGTTTATCTGATTTATGCAGGATTTTGTTGATTTTGTTGTCTTTGAGCTACTTTACAACTCTGTAAGTTACAGAAAATGTATAAGTTAAACAATTCTTACTGACAGAAATTGATTTGTTTCTTGTGGAATGCATTGTTTAATTGACCTGAAGATAATAATAAGCTTTTCTTGGCTTTGTATTTTTTAAAAAAGTATTTGTACATTCCTTATTTTACTAAATGTGTTACTACTGTGAGTTATCTTTTGAAACTCTAAAAACTCCTTAGTGATTTCCTCATAAATTGATGAATAAAATGAAATGTTGCATATGTATGTATTTTGTATCTATATATCAGTTGTGTGTATATCTATTTTAAATAATTATGACACTTTAAGTTTTGAGGGCAAAATCATTTTTAAATATAGCTGTAAATTGGATAGTGTGAATTAATAAACAATTATTACTATTGTTATTTCAAACATCATTAGTAAATATTGAAGGCACAGCAAAACAACTTATAATAATTAATTTTAAAAAGTTCAGTTATTCATTACCATACTTTTCAGATCATGATTTTTATAAAAACATGAATAGAATAAAACATCGGTTTATTTCATGGACATGTTGATGACTTTAGACACCATCTAAATTATTTAATATTCAGGCACAGAAAGAAATTGGTTGGTCAAATATAATCTGCCCCAGTGTTAGATGGGAAATAGAAATATACATTTGACTATCTCAAGCTGTAAAGGCTACATTCTTTCCTCATTATCCTACACTAAATCTCATTAGTCAACAAGGTTGATCAACTTACAGTACAATTTTTGTTGTTGTGAAAATGGGGTGGTTCCCCACAAGCCAATTCTTATTGGATAGTAGGGCACTTCTTTCCTATTCTTTTCCTTCACACAGAGAAAATCCTAGTATTGGGATCTATTTAACTCTAGTACTCTTGTTTTCTCATTTATTTCAGCATAGAAGGGATTATCTATTCTCAAGTGCAGATTTAGAAGTAGAAATGGGGGGTGAAATATGACTTCCTTCCTTCCTTTTTCATTGTCTTTGGGAACCAAACTTCTGGTGTTTTACTGCAGCTCAATCTTGTCCATTTTAGATAGCTTATATCACAAGGAGTGGATCTGAGCTCTTCTGAGAGAACTGACTGTGGATGGGAAGAGTGAGTCTCCAATCCCAGGATTTACACTTGGAAAGACCACCTGGAGGTTACAGAAAACACATTATCAAGTTAATTCAAATAGCAGCCACTATGATCCTCCAGCTGCTTTTTTGAGTAAATTCTCAGAGTTCAACACTCAATTGGGAAAAAGAAGAGGTATTATTTCTTGGCATAAAGCCAATAATGTTCAATTTATACTCTCAATTAACTATGTATAAGAAACCAAAGAATAATGCCAAATTTGGGGAAAATAAATATCATTGGAGAGAGGAAACAGGTGCATACCAGGAAATGTAATTAGGAGAAAATTGTGATATGTATATAATTTCACTTTTGCCTGACCATTGTAATACTGTAAAAGTTACTAATTCTCCATGTTACACTATTTTCTATCTTCAGTCACTCATTTTCATTTGTATAGCTTAACCATTGAAGAAACAATTATTAAACAAAGTACATATTAAAATATAAATTCACCAATAATTTCCAATATAATGTTAGCTTTTCTTATTTTTGCTATCTTTTGCCATGTATTTGATTTTGTGTTATTATGAACTCCATTTTTTTCTTTCTGTCTTTTAAAGAAACAGAAGTGTGTTTGTATTCATCTTGAATTGTTTACTTCTTAAAGTGTCCCTTGTATATCACTTGGACTTTCTAAAAGTAGAAATCCTCAGGGAAAAGGAGGGATGAAGATAAGCAAATTATTCAAATTACTGCAATAGATAATATTTAAAAGTGACTTTCAGAGAAAACTTGTATTATTAAATGTTTATTTTTTCCATTGAGTACAGTTCAAGGTAGAGAAGAACAAGTATGCTAACTCAGAGTGAATCCCCTATAACTGGGCATTTTCAACTTTCTTGAGGTTTTTCTTTCTTCTTTAAGGTTTGTTAAGGGATATTATCAAAATTAGTTTGCAAATATTTGTTTCTTAGGATTTACTTTTCCTAAGAACTTGGAAAAATCAATCTGCTATGTAAATTTCTGTTAATGTCTCTATATCTAAAATTTCAGTTCAAAGTTCCTGAATAGAAATGTTCAAATTCCTTTGGTTTTTCAAATTTCCTTTGGAACATCTGTAGATGGAATATATATGAATTTTCATTAGGTGTTTTGTATTATCGTTATTTTATATTCCACATTATCTCTTTCCTGAAGTAGCATATTGATGTACTTATCACTGAATCCCTTTGACAAAGTAGAGTTTATTGTTCTACTGACTGGCTGTGTTTCTACACCAGTTTGCAACTTAATTTTTCCCCCCAATAGTAGCCATTGTAAATGTCTGTTTATGATAATGTATCTTTTAATCTGTTATTGAGGTCAGTAACTATTGTTCATCTATTTTTCCCGATTAGCTACTGCCTTGCTATGGATAGATAGAAGCAGAGTTGAAATATATTGTTAAACTGAATTGTTTAAATAAGTCTTTGTTTAAAAATAGCTTATTATAGCATCTTGTCTAGAGCTAGAATAAGACCATAAATTGGGTTAAAATGACAACTATTAAAATAAAATTAATAGTAAGGAAAACAATATTAAATGTGAATGATTTTTGTTTTATCTATAATCATCTGAGATTAAATAATAATTTGCATAGAAAACTAATTTCTCCTGCCAACATAATGCTTATTTACTATATTTTTCTTCTTAAAAGCAGATGGATCAAAAATGTGTGCTTGCCTAGATTTTTGACAAGTGATATTTTATCAACAGAAAACAGATGATGCATAAATATATTCAAATATCACATTAAGCAGTAGAAATAAGAAGACACAGTTTTTGTTCGTTCTATGATTTCTATATATCATTGAGGCTAAAATAGCAAGTAATCCCAACTGAAATTCAACACACATTATATATGTTAATGTTCCATAACCTTAAGGCAACTGCATTAAACATTTATAAGACAGATAATAAGGTACCTAATCCATAGTTCCATCACCAAGAAGTTACATGTGGTTGGAAGCTTTAAATCTGAAAAATAAAAGATTTAAAAATCATGTACAATATTTTATAGGATTGAAGAAGAAACATTATACAATAGTTTCATAAAATATCTAATATATGTAGAAGTTTATACAGTCTAACTAGTTGCATTGGAGTTTATTTGTATTACACAATCTATTCAGAGTATCTTCAATTTTTCATACAGAGTATACTTATAATCACTCTATCATTTAGATTTACAGCCCTGTGCTTTTTACTTGATAATCATGTTCTCATGTGATCCTAGTGATAGCAATGCAATTTCATCTTATCCTGTTTTATTGATGAAGAAACTGAATTCCCAAGAGTTTAAGTAGTTTGCCTGAAATCACTTAATGTGAAAATGACTCAATTAGTGTTTTAATCCAAGTTTGCTTAACTCAAATGCACAAGCACCTTTCTTTAAACCATACCTAAGAAGCGAGAATCCTAATTGCCAAAGGAAAACAGAGCCTGGATATTTGGGAGCAAAAATTTATTGCCCATATGTCTGATAAGTGATTAAGATAAAAATAAGAATTAACATAATTCATTTGACAGAAACAACCCTACTAAAATTGGCAAGGATCTGACCAGACATTTTTTCAAAGAAGACATTAAAATGTTCAAAAGCTGCTAGTATAAAGGGAATCTTTAGGGAAATGTGAATCAAAACCAAAATTAAACAATTGCCTCACATTGCCTCACACCATTAGAATGGCTATTACTAAAAAGACTAGAAATTGCAAGTATTTACAGGTGTATGGAGGAAAAAAAATCCTTGGTATGCTGTTGGCATGAATGTAAATTGCTATAGCCAATATAAAAATGGCATAGAGGTTCTTCAAAATAATAAACAATTGAAATACCATATGACCCTCCAGTTCCTTTGCTTAGAACATAACCAAAACAAAACATTGGAGACTTCTAGAAATACTTGCTTTTTAATGTTCATTGCAACATTATGCACAATAGCCAAGATGTGCCATCAACTTAAAAGCCCATTACAGATAAATGAATAAGAAATGGCATATATGAAATTTTTAAAGTGTGATGATAGGCAAAAATTATACAATTACTGTTTTTAAGGAATATTATTATTTTAAACATTTTTAGATCCCAAGAAACATATAATATCAAAAACGAGATTTCTTTTGGGAGGAATTGTCAAATTCATTTTTATTCAATCTTTACTTTTCCACCATATTGATAGTAATGTCCAACCAGTCTCTTACTGATCAATTTGTAGCGTATATAAGTAATTATATTTCAGCATATTTCAATATAATCTGGATTATATTATTGAAATGTTTATTTTAGAACAAATTTTATGCCTATAAAACTTTCATGCACTCCTTACTATCAAAGATAGCATATGAAAATCTTCTCGTCTCTTACCTCTCTCACATTTTTCTTAGTATGTTGGATCTCATTTAAATAAGTCAAATACAAAAAAAAGTTTCTTCCTTTTGATTGTTACTTTCCACTGATACATTTGCAGGTAGAGAGTATCCTGGCAGCCCAGACATTCTGGAGGGAGGAGGTCCCCTGGGTGAGCAAATGTTTTATTTTTTATGTCTTTATTTTTTAGTGGTTAGGTAAGGCTTCCAAGATACCAGCAAAGAATGAACGCTGATAATTTAGAATTATTCAGAAGCAGTTTCAGGATTCCAAAGAGATTGCAGTGAGAAAACAAATCATTACAATAATCTATTTTTAAAATGTAGTTTTAGGAACTCTGGGACCAACCTATCACGCTGTGAAACTTCAAGATGAATTCACCATTAATGTAAACCTCCTGGTATTGCTCTTTCATTTTATATTTCCCTCAATGTCCTTCCATGATAAGAGAATTGACCTGATCCCTTGAGAACATACTAAATGGATGACCAGTATCCTAATAATATTGCAATACAATTTGAATTCTTACATGGTTTTTCTCTATTCTACTACAAAGTAAAATGAAGTCTGGCTATCTATTTATCCTTATCTTAGTCTTCTTGGGCTGCTATAACAAAATACCACTAACTGGGTAATTTATAAAGAACAGAAATTTATTTCTCATAGTTGTGGAGTCTAGGATATACAAAATCAAGGCACTGGTAGGTTTCCTTGTCCAGTAAGACAAGCTTTGTTTCCAAGATGTCACATTGTAGCTGTAGGCCAGGAGGGGACCAATGCTATGTCCTCACATGGTAGAAAGAGGAAGGGCAGGAAATATTAATGGTGTGTGAAGCCTGTCTTAACAGACTCTTACTACTGTTCATGAGGAGAGGGTCCCTCATGACCAACTATTTCTTAAATGCCCTACCTCCTTCTACCATCATATGGCCATTGAGTCCCAACACCCCCTGAATTTTGGAGAGGACAGATTCAAGTCATACCATTCCTTAAGGAAGATTAATTTGAGTATATATTTGCCTTCAAATAATATTTCATAACAAATTCATAGTCTATAACGATTGCTAGGTTTCACAGCTCTTTTTCATATTAAGGTTCATTTAAACTTTGCTTTTATTTAGAATGAGTTTGGAAGGGTTCCCTCCTCCTCTATTCATGAAATACTTTGAGGAGTATTGGAATGAGCTCTTCTTTGAAGGTCTTGTAGAACCCGGCTGTGAATCCATCTGGTCTTGGACTTTCCTTTGTTGGTAGGCTTTTGATGACTTCTTCTATTTCATTGCTTGAAATTGATCTATTTATGTTGTGTATGTCCTCCAGATTCAGTTTGGGTGGCTCATGTGCCTCTAGGAACCTGTTGATGTCTTCCAGGTTTTCTATTTTGTTGGAGTATAAATTTTCAAAGTAGCCTCTTATTATGTTTTGTATTTCAATTGTGTCTGTTGTAATATTTCCATTTCCATCACAAATTTTAGTAATTTGGAGTTTCTCTCTCCTTCTCTTCGTTAGCATGGCTAAGGGTTTATCAATTCTGTTTATTTTTTCAAAGAACCAATTTTTGTTTTGTCAATTTTTTGAATTGTTTCTTTTGTTTCAATTTCATTGATTTCAGGTCTGATTTTAATTATTTCCTCTCTTCTACTACTTTTGGTGATGATCTGTTCCTCTTTTTCTAGGGCTTTAAGCTGTAATGTGAGGTCATTGATTTGTTGACTTTCATTCTTTTATTAGATTTAAATAACATTGAGAACAACAAGTAATATGGATTACTTAAATAAGATACTGATTTTTCAACCATTAAGTTTGTATGAGGATCCTAAGTGTTCCAAGATCATCTTTTCACATATTTAAGTAAAATCATATTTATCTGGAAAAATTTACTCATTTAGAAAATAAAAATTTAAAAAGAAATATGGAGTAGGAGTCAATCAACAACAGAGGTATTTTTGATCAAAAACATTAGAACAGTGTTGTAAAATGTGAGGACTACATGAGAGACCCAGTGATATGGATTTGCTTTAATAAGGCCCAGTGAGTCACCCCATCTGTGCATTCATACATGTACATAGGGCAATGATGTCTGTCACACATACTGTTATTTTTCTTACCCCCAACTTTGTGTACAACCAGAAAAACAATTGCTCTACTCCATTTGTGTTCAATGAATCAAAAAAAAATTAAATAAAAAAAAACAACATTCTTTGGGATGAAATTTTTACATAATGCTTGAATTAAAAGCTCTGTTGATTTTTAAAAAAAGTAAGGCCCAGTGAGCTAAGCAGAGATACAGATACAACAAATATCAGTCTATATGTGTACAGAACACATAATCTATGGAAGAAATTACTTAAATGAAAAAAACTGTAGTATCAGTTTTATGCTTTTCAATTAGAAAATGACCTTGCAAGAATCGAATAAAGCTTCTAATTGCATTCCACTGGCAATTACCAGAGGTAAACTATATATTAAACTCTAAGTGTGCTATTAAGCAAAGGCCACTTAATAGTTATGTGTAATAATACATTATACTTTAATATTTCTGTGAAATGCTTGGAATCTGAAAGACACTTCATCAATAACCCAGTTTGACATAAAACACATGTTGTTTTTAATAGGCAATTCATATTCATTTCACAATGTTTCTAAAATGAATACATACAATATTTATTGATCTTTACTAGACACAAATCTACAAAATATATCTTTAAATATCTCAATATGTCATATCAAAATCAATAAAGTCTTCTGCTTGAAAAATGTAAATCCTTTTATGTAGGTTGTTTTTTAATAATAGGAGTTAGCAAATTTTTTTCCTTAAGCTATAAAGCACAAGTTTATTATTATTTATATGGATTTATTTAAGGTTTGGTAATGGACTTTGTTCATGAAGTTTGAAGTTTCAGAGAACTTTTCATATAGATATTTTTTCTTATTTAATAGATTTGAGTTGGTTTGGTTTGGAAATCAAAAGTTAAGAGCAAATTCTGAATCTTCCACTTGACATGCTCCTCTTGCTATTCTTGAATTTGTTCCATACATGTTGCTTCTTTTCATACCAAATAGCCTTATAATATCTATTTGAATCCAATATCATGAGCAGATGACATCATGACCTTATGTATCTCAGAGAGTTAAAACAAATCAAAATTTTTTGTCAAACCCATTATAGGGGTACCAAATATAAAATAAAATGAAAGGAAAAAAACCCTGTAATACATATACAATGGATCTATTTGACATGTGCATATGTTCTGTTTGGGTTACTCAAACAAAAAATAAAATAAAATAAAGGAAAACCCAGCATCTCTGGAGGCTGAGGCAGGAGGATCATGAGTTCAAAGTCAAAGCCAACCTCAGCAACTTAGTGACTCCCTGTCTCAAAATAAAATATACAAAAGGGTTGGGGATGTGGCAGTATGGTTAAGTGCCCCTGGGTTCAATTTCCAGTTCAAGAAAAGAAAAGGAAAACATAGATTGTTCTACTTTAAAAAGAACAAAATTTTATACAGTTGACCACTGTGAAGTCCAAGATCAAATCTCTGGTGTATTCAAGGAATGGTGAAAAGCCTTTTCCTAATTCTTAAATAGTACCTTCCTTTTATGTTTTCAAACAACAAAAGGGGAAGTCAGCTCTCTGGGGGCTCTTTACAAGGACACTCCTTGAGTTCATGAGGGGTGTGCTGTAATGACTAATAATCCCTATTGTGTTTCCCACAAATTCATGTGTTGAAATCTAATCCCCAGTTTAAAGACAGTAAAGCCTTTGGCTTTTGGAAAGTGATCAGGCCATGAGAGTGGAGCCCTTAGGAGTAGGATTGATATTCCTAAGAAAACAAATCCCAGAGGATTCATTCACTCCTTTGCATCATGGAATGACATTGAGAAGTTGGCTGTATGTGAAACAGGAAGCATGTTGATAACAGACTCAATGATTCTGACACCCTGACTCAAAATTTCCAGCTTGCAGAACTTGTAAGAACTTTCCGTTGTTTATAAACTAGCCAGTTTATGATATTTTATTATAGCAGACTGAATGACCTAAGACATCATCCCTTTGATAATTAGGTTCAAATATATGAATTTAGAAGGGACTCAACCACTCATATCATAAGAGTATATACACATATACATATGTATTTAATTATGATGATTATAATCTGTATGTGCATTTGTTACCTAGTGATAAATAACTATTGTAACCAAACTTAGCAGCTTAAACAACACATATCCCATGGTGGTTCAGGAGTCCAGGTGCCATGGCATATCTTTGCTAGGTGCTCTACTCAGGATCTCACAAGGTGACAGTATAGGTGTCAGCTGGGCTCTATTGTCATCTGTGAGCAAGGAGAACCTGCTTCTAAATACATCCAAATTCTTGATAGAGTTTATTTATATATGTTCGCATGGCAGTTTCTGCTTCTATAGGCTTTTGCCTGTAGACTACTCTTAGATTCTATAGACTGTTCAATGGACATTGAGATCACCCTCACTTTTTGCCTCATGAACTTTCTCAGGATAGCTGTTTATTAAGCCCATAAGGAGAATTGTTCACTTCATTCTGCTGAGATGGAGTCTTGTGTGGCATAATGAAATCATAAAAGTGACATCCATTTTTTTCCATATAATGCAACCAAATTGAGGGACTTTTTAGAAGTAAGTGTCACATCTTTCCACAATCTATGAAAATAAAACTACACAAAAGATCAGACCTAAGATGTAAGATATTAATGTTCAACTTAGCATCTGTCCATCACAATGTGTGTATCAATTGTTTTCCACTAGCATATCAAAATACCTGAGATAATAAATTTAGAAAGTGAATGTTTATCTTGGCTTACAGTTTTGAGGGTTTCAGTATATGGTAGTTTGGCTCTCATGTGTGAGCCTCTGGAGAGATAGCATGAATGGCAAAAAGGGTATAGTGGAGCAAGCAGCTCACATTTGCTGACAGGGACACAAAGAGAGAGAAAGAAAATGAACCTAGCATCCCATCCTCCTCTTCAAGGACACATGCCCAATGATCTATGATCTCCTGCCAGGTCTCACCACTTCCAAATAGAGCCATGGGTTGGGATTTAAGCCAATGGGATTTATATGGGCTTTGGAGGTGGACATTCCAGATCCAAATTATAGCAACGCAAAATAATTATTTTATTAATTTGGTTGACTAGAATTGCTATGTATTTTTTTTTTCAGCAATCTTGAGTCAGTGAAAAGAACTATAAAAAGAGTGTGAGTAAAATAATACTGGAAAGTGTACTATTTTCTGCTCTATCAACTATTGATAATTTCTTATGTGTTTCTATGATGAGAATGATAAGAAACCAGATGGCCAGTACTCTCATTTTACGAAGATTACAAACACACATAAATCATTTATTAATTAATGCAGAAAGTAGTATTGTCTAGAAAATACAGATGCCTCATTAATAGATTAGTTTTAAAAGTGTGTTAAAATATAAAATGCTGTCATGGTCAAGGGGATGTTTAGAAATTTTATACATTGGTATTTTTCCTGGGATTAAAAGTCTCATTACATGTCATTTTATATAATTTGACTTATTTCAAATTATCCACAAATTTTAACAGAAAAGTAAAATTATTCAAACACTTTCTTTGTACATATGGAAATACCTAAATCACTTTTAGTTTGAATTTCAGAGCAAATCTTTTGGAATTTTCATTTTATTATTTACCATCATTTTAGAAGTACAATTACATAAAAATAATATAATTGAATTAATGATTGTGACTATGCTGGAATAATACAAATTACCATTGAAATAAATTAAAAATGGTAACAATCAATTAATTATTCATAGTGATCTTAATATTTCATATACTTTCCCTTGCAGTTTTGTTCAAATGCTTATTATGCTAGTTACTGACAAGTCAATCTATTGATTCCAAATGCTCTTGTAAACCTAATTAGTGTAATGCACCTCTACATTCACTGCTCAGTTAGACATATAAGTAGCTTCCCTTAGGTTGACTAGCTTTTGATGTTCCAAATATAGACAAAGGTTTTAGCAGCAAGATGCTCATAGTAAAATCAAACAAAAATCTAAGTAATTGTTCTCAATCCAAAACCAGGAATGTGTATCTATTTACAGAAACAAGTGTGAATACATAATGTGCAAACTACTAATGAGCAGTCACAGAGCAGGGGAGAAAAAAAAGAGACATTTTTCTTTTCCATTTACTCCTGACAGTGAGGAATATTCAAATGATTGCTCTGCAAATCCAAAAAGGCATTTGGGTATGTTCTTGAAGGCAAATGGATACAATAAATAGATGGATATGGCTTTTTCCTTCTCTATTCTAGGCAAATTACATCTTCAGATAGAAACAGACATTATGAAACTATTTCTCCAATTTCAAAAGGACAAATTGTAAATTACCTTCACAGTGTTATTTAGATGAGAGAGAAGGGCTTTCTCAATGATATCAGATCATATGTGAAAAATCTGTTTACCATCTGTCAGTAATGAGAATTCTGTTATTATTTGCCTAATGTAGCTAGGTTCTAAGGTTCTAATGTGGAAAAACTCTGGGTAGTGACTGGTAAGGTTAAGGGTATGATCCTTCTATATTTGCTGGAAGTATGAAATGAATCTTAATTTGCTAAGTTTTTATCTTCCTTCTCTATGGCTTTTACATTCTCGAAATCAGTTTTCTTAATACTGTTTCATTAGCCTTAAAAGTCATTTCAGTATTTGACCTTTAAATATATATATATATGTATCTATATATCTATATCTATCATAGATATAGATATATATATTCAGTGTATCTATACTGAAAAGATGTTCACTACTTTTGCAATGTATGTATTGTGTGAATTTTCATTCGATAAACTCCTATCCTTCCTGTACCTACTTCTACTTCCCAACAATCATCATACCTTTGCTTCTAGTTAATTGGAAATATCTAGAATTGTCTTGCCTGCCGTGAAAGTTGCTGATACCAAGATGAATTCATTTTGTCAGACTCAGACAAAATTAGAGTGGAAAATAATAGAGGAGAACTCATGCCTGCCTGTCTGAGATAAGTACTATTTCAACAGCTTGCTAAAAATCCCACAAGAAACTTATTCACTTTCCACATGCACTCCTCACACATGTGCACATATTTCTGTAACAAAGCTTATCTTTAACAGTCTTTAAGACTGCAGCAATTCAGATAAGATGCTCCAGCACACCACTTTCCAAGCAATGGCACCTCCATCAATGAACTGATATGAACTCCTGCCTCCAGTCTCCAAACCAGTGAACTTTGTATTCAAGCAGTTCATGCAAATTTCTTCCTTTTTGCTAAAAAAAGAAAAATTCCTCTATCCTCAACCTTCTTTAGTATGCCCATAGTTTATTATGACACACATGTTCCTATTGTAATGCTCTATTAGTCCCAGATAAATATCACTGTTCTTTGGAAAACCTTTCTGTGATTCCTCCTAAGGTTCACATTGCTCCCTGGACAAAATATTTCTCGGAAATGATGAAGAATAGCAATACATACATATATACTTGCATACATAAATAAAGTACAGATAATATTCAGGATGGATTGAATAAAATGATGCTGAGATTAAAGTATCTGTCAAAATATAAAACTTGAATTTCTAGTGCTTTTTTGCATTCATTATAAAATGATAGAAAAGGTTTTGGGATTATATTTTGCCTGAAGTGAGAGATTTATTCAATACAAGAGACAATGGGGAGTCTGTTTGAAAAGAAAGTGCAATAACTAAAATAGGACTACACTTAATGGTTCAGAGTCAACCTTATGACATTTTATGAAAGATATCACTAAATTTTTAAAATAACGTGCAAGTTCTTATTCCTTCTGCTTAAGGAATGAAGATATTATAACTTTACTGTAGATAAAGGAAATGAAACCTTCCCACTTTTGTGTTGTACATGGTTTTCACCTGTACCCACTCAATAATAGGTATTCAACAAATATTTAATGACCTCCTTCTCATGCAAAATATTTTTTATCCGTTGCTCCTAGGAATAGATGCATGAATAATTTATTTTTCTAAACTAATAATTCCAAAAAATTGGTATGGAAATAGAACATCATACAAACAACTATTGTATTGAACAGAATGTATTAAAATGCAGTAAAGTACCCTTTGGGAGCCCCCCAAAAGACGCAAATCCTTGACCTATTATAGTCAAGACAGACTTTTGGAGAAATTGATATTTGCTTTTAGGTTGCATGGTCAATTTTAATGTTGGAGGAAGGTTAAATTTGAATATGTAATGACATACCAGCTAAGATCTTTCAGTAAGGAAATTTAGTTTAAATACCAGCTTATATCTTCAAGGAAATTTAGTTGCATATCCTTATGCATCTTTCTGGTAGAAGTAGCGTTAAAGGCAAGCAACCATATTTCAATGAACTAGTTTAAGTTTTGACACTCAATTATTATGAATATTTCTTTTCTAAGTCCAAAGAAGATTTTTTACTTCTCTTTTTTAAAATTTTGTCTTTTATTTTAAAAGTCAGGACAAAGAGCATTAAAAGATTTTCCTTGTGTGCTATTGGCTATCTAGTCTGCAAGTCTATAAAGAGGTATGTGTTGCTAAAGAAAGACACATTCTGAGAAGAGTGTTGTTAGGCAAGTTTGTTTTGTGAACATCATAAAGTGTAGTTACACAAACTAAGATGTCATAACCTAGGACCCACAGGGGCTACATTATATAGCCATTGTGGTATAGGTGGTATATTGTTTGCCAAAATTTAAGTATGTGACAAGTGACTTAATTAACCTAAATTCTGAAATTTTGTAAGACAGTATAATTTGGTGGAATACTTCTTTTTACTTGTTTTATATTATGAAGTTCAACAACAGCTTATGGTTCAAGAACAAACAATGTGTAAGTGCATCAAAGCACATTTTCTGAATTTTTTATTTTTGAAAATAGTCCTGAATCACCTTTATAGATAAATTAGAATAAAATTATCTTTCTATTTTGAAATAGTATGGAAATTAAAATCTAAAAACTGAGATGTCTGCATATTTTGAGCTTTCTGGGAAAATCCTGATTTATACTTGTGTTTTGGGCACAATGAATGATTGCATGTAATTTCAGTACTTTAAGTCACCTGATTTGAATAATTACTTATTTGATATCTTTAAATAAGATGTGTGTATGCCAACTGCTCATTTTAAAGATATATATTAAAAATACAATGCGCATTATTTTACCTTACTCTCTTTTCTGCTCAGTTCTTGAAGTTAGAGGTTATGGACACAGCCACTGAGATACAGTTGTGCTCCATCATGACTGTTTATGGTAACTATCCTTCTGCTGTTTGTTTAAATAATTTTAAGTCCCAACAGTTAAAAGCAGTCCCATTTTATAAATAAATACAGTCATGGACAAGTAATTAGAGCAAATAAAAAAATAAAAAGAATCCCTTACAGTGTCTATTACTGAATGTCACCAATGTATGTGACTCTACATTGATACAATTTTTACACAAGGAAAAAATTATAAAATTGATCACATAACAAAATTTATGGATTGTTTTTAGATAATTACACTTCATACTCAATCTTATTTTTATGAGTAAATTAAAAAAATTTCCTTCAATATATTGGCTATGAATGCCACTTGTTATATTCAATTTTATTTAAATAGCACAACGTTCTCTTTTACCTACAATTTTAAAAATTTTTACAGACTTCATTTTGATTCATTGCACACAAATGGGGCACACATTTTCATTTCTATGGTTGTGCATGATGTGCATTCATATCATTATTGTTAATCATACATATACATAGGGTAATGATGTCTGTCTCATTCCACCATTTTTTATACCTGTCTTCTCATTTCCCTTTTTGTAATCTAAAGTTCCTCCATTCTTCTCGCATCCCCAAACCCCCCAACCTGATTATATATCATCATCTACTTATCAGGGAAAACATTCGCCCTTTGATTCTTTGGGCTTGGCTTGTTTCACTTAGCATGATAATCTTGAATTCCATCCATTTATCTGCAAATGTCATAATATTATTCTTTTTAATGGCTGAATAGCATTCCATTGTGTATTTACACCACAGCTTCTTTATGCATTCATCTGTTGAAGGGCATCTAGGTTGGTTCCACAGTTTAGCTATTGTGAATTAAGCTGCTATAAACATTGATGTGGCTGTGTTACTGTAGTATGCTAATTTTACATATTTTGATAGATCATAGATAAGTGGAGTGTAATCTCTCATTTTTCTGATTATACATATTGTAGGATCCCATTGGTCATGTAGTCATATGTGTGCATGAGGTAATAATGTCTGTTTCACTGTACTATCATTATTTAGCAATGAGCAATCTATTTTAATAACCTAACTTCATAATTTTGACAATTTCAGTTTTTCAGAATTATAGCTCAATTTTGGGGGATGAACTCCCAACACTGAATACTAAAAGACAGTTAAGTGGATAAGAGCGTTGAAATGCCTTCAGATCCTTAGCCCTCCTCTGGTATTTGCTTAAGGTGCAAATAGCTTATGGTGTCCCCTGGTTCAGACATGAGGAAATGTCAAGGAGCCTGACTTGACTGAGGATTTTACCTCTCAAGCATCCATGTGACAAGTTTAAAATATTGTCAAATTCAGGGGAGTATGTATTCTTTGGGAGAATCTTTGACTGCTTTGAATAAATACTTTCCTTGTTACTTTGAAAAAAAAAATTTAAATTACATAAGTGTATAAATTACTTCATATGTATTATTCCTCCTCTTAATGGATATTTGATGGTTAGCAATTCATGTTTATTATAGATAGCTCTTATAATTGTCTTCTTGTACATATGTGTATACAAATGAATAGGCAATATGATTTTAAAAATTCATGTTGTACAGATTGAATATCCCTTATATAAAATGTTTGAAATCTGAAATATTTTAGATTTCAGACTTATTACAATTTTTTAAATATTTGCATACACATAATGTGATATTGTGGGAAGGGACTCAAATCTAAGCACAGAATTCATTTATGTATGAATTATATCCTATGTACAAAGCCTGAAGTAATTTTAATATAATATTTTGAATAATATTGTGTATGAAACAGTTTATGGGTATGTAATTTTCCAATAAATGCACTGAAAAATTTCCATATTTGAAAGCTTGTTGGATCTTGAACTTTGAGAAGGTATTGCTAAACCGCTCCTAGACTGGTGTATTAAAATTTAACTCTATCAGAAATACATAGAAAATCACTTTGTTCCATGCCAAGGTTAAAATTACTGGTGCAATATTCCTGTTGTCTATTTTTTATTAGTTGTTTATTAGTTAGTTTTAGCTTTATCAGTCATATATGAATTTTATTTTCTCTTTGTCTTAATTTACAATTTCTTAATTACTAGTGAAATCAGTACATTTATGAATTCATCAAGATTTCAGATATTCTTTCTTGTGTAATACATAATTATTACATAATTTGTCTTATGTTGATTTATTTCTACGTACTTCAGTGATTTGTAGAAGATAAGTTTTAGATTTCGAATCACAATTCTTTGTCTTCTGTGGTATGAATTATGTTTTAGACTAAGAAATATGTAATTCAATTATACAATTATTAAATTACAAGGCAGAATTATTACAATCATGTTTGGTAAAGTTGGAAAATGTAGTACACTTGAAAATCCATTTATTTGGGATTATGGTATTAAAGAAGAAAACTGACAAGATATTTCCTAGTCATTCATGTTGCTCAACATTAGAGACAACATAGCAATAAGGATATATTTTCTTTATTAGATTGTCCATTTCATGTACAAGTATATTATCAGATAAGAAAATCCCTTGAAGAGACAAATATAGGAATATGAAATTACTAAATATCTATGGTAAGGTGTAATGGGAAAAATATTCCATGTATATTTAGATAAAAAAATCTTATCACATTATTTTTGCTAAATTCCATAACAAATTCAAATCCTGTCACTTTTATACTATATTTAATTTTTATTATTTTCACTTGGGCATTCCTATAACCCTGCAGCTTTTGGTTCAATTCACTTTCTTAAATATATAAAAAGCATATCATAAACTTATATATAATAATGAACAAAAGTTATTTATGGAGGTATTTACTTCAAAAACTCAAGGATACTATGTTAACTATTTCATTCCTAACTAATGAATTGAAGTAATGAAGTAAATTTGTAGTCATTTTGAAGAATCATGGACTGCATAGTTCTATTAAGGTCAGGGTAAATAAAATTACCATAGTCCTTCTTATTAGTTTTTTCAAATATTTTATAATGACTCACTTATGTAGCAATGTTTTGATTTTACTTACCACTTTGCTCAACACTTTAAAATTCATTAATAGTCCTTGTTACTCACGTTATGTATGGGTCACTTCCTCAGCAATGTACTGAACATGTCATTAAGAATGAGATTGCAAAGATTAAGTCCCACGAGAATTATGATCTGAGTTGGTCCACTCTTTGCAAGCAAGCTAGCACTTCCCCTTTTCTTCAAAGTTTCTATGTAAAAAAATAACTTCCATGAATAATTTTTGTAATATAAGAATTTTAAAAAAATGTAATCCTTTATCTAAATAGAGTTCAACTGTAATATTTTGAAGGAAATATGGTTAAATATTGGGCTTTTATAATTTACAAGAGTTTTATAAATGTGGGATACATGAATTACATAAATCAACATTGCTTTATTAGGAGACAGTATTATTTCTTCATGTATGGGTTTATCAGGTTAGTGCATTTTCAGTTGTCTATCCTTTAGTTATTTGGTGTTTCATAGTGTTCATTTTGATTAACTGATGTTTTCTCAAGTTTTCCAAGTTTTCATTGTAAAAACTGCAGCTAATAATGAAATTTTGCTGTTTTCTGATTGGGATTGGATAAATATGCTAAAGATTGGATTTATTTCAGATCAAAGTTTTCACCACTACTGTGAAATCTTGTCTACTTCTTTCCAGGCTTGCAAAACACCCTACTGAATGCAGGTTGAGTTTCCCTTATCTGATAGTCTAAGGACACAGAAGTGTTTGGAATTTTTCAGATTTTGGAATATTTAAATATACATAATTTTTTGGGTATATTCCATATACACATAGCCCAAAGGTAAATTTATTTATTTTTTAATATACTGCATTTTGACTGTGACCTATCACATGAGGTCAAGTATGGAATTGTCATTTTGGTGTCATGTCAGGACCCACAAAGTGTCCAATTCTGGAACATTTCAGATTTTGTATGTTTGGATTAGATATGCTTAACCTATAATTCATTTTAGATGTGGAGTACAGGTGGACACTATGTGAACTGTTTCTGATCCGTTTATTATTGTACAAATTGATAGGTATACCAGGTAAATACTAGCCACATCAAAAACAGTGTTTATAATAATTTTTGTTTCCATTTTTAAATGCATTATTATACATTATTATAATCCAGAGAAAATAATATGTTTAGGATGCACTGGGTGATACCATGAGCTGAAAACCTAGGACATAACTCCTTCTTCACCCCCAAATTTCAGAAATGAACATGCCAGCAAAAGTGGCAAAAGACAGCAATAATCCTGTCCCAGTGTCGTTAAATAACACCAAAACTTTAATGAAATAGATAATAGAAATGACATATATATATATGTATATATTACATATATACTAGTCCAAGCAATTGTTGAAAGTGTAGTAAATCTTTCTTCTTCTGTTTCCAACATGAGTATAATATCATCACATAATTTTATAGACATAGTATTTGAATGAGGAAAAAGCTCACTTGAATAATATGAAGCAGTTTTATCCAAAAGTCTATTATAGAGGTCATAGCATTTTAATTTTACCATATTCTTAACCAAATGTTATTTCAGAATCTAATACTGTTAAATGACATTGGGCTTTAAGGAAGTAGTACACTACAATGTTAACACGATTTCTTTATATACTAAGTATTGGATACCTTCGGGATATGCCTATATATGTGCATACATATGCCTGGTCAGTCCTACTAGTTCATAAAAGAAGGGATGGGAAGAATAATGGAATAACAGTTCCATTATTATCATTATTCCCAAAGGCTCTGTAAAATAACTCTACCTTTATCAGACAGGTATATTTAAATTACATGTGAAATGTGAATATTATTACATTGGCTTAATGAATATTCATAAAATAATCCCAACAGTATGCCCATATTTTATGAAGGTTTTGCACATCCCATCAAGGAATTTCCAGTCTAAAACTATGCTTTCAAGTAGTTTTATTATTCCCTTTTTGTCAAATAATCATGCTTAAAAACATGACAACTTAAGAAAAATAAATCTAGCATTAATGGTCAGAGTAGAGATCAAAACCATTGTGTCATATTGCATAATTGATTTACATTCTATTGGCTAGCTTTGTATATACATTTTTTTCTCTGCACGTGTTTTGGTTGTTAAATGAGTTAAATAGTAAATGTTGTCTTTTTTCCTCTGGGCTGCTATAAAAATGCCATAAAATGGATGTTTTAACCCCAAACATTGATTTCTTATAGTTATGCCTGCTTTGAAGTTAAAGATATGGCGTCTGATGAGGGCCTGCTTCATGCTTCATACTCTGCCATCTGCTGTTACATTTCCACATGGAAGAAAAGGAGTAAAATATCTCTCTGTGTTGTCTTTCATGGGGGCACGTACCACATCAACCAGAGCTCCCACCTCATGACCTAATCACCTCTGAAAGACACCACTTCCTAATGCCATCCCCCTGGGGTTTAGGATCTGAACATATCAACGCAGGGAACAAAAACTTTCTGTCCATAGTAATATATGTGTGTGAATAATGATTTTGGAACACTCAAGAGAGAGGTTCAGTATCATTAGTCTGAGGAATGGAGCAACTAAATGTTACTCTGAGGTTGTCCAGATTGATTTGATATTTACATTGAAGATCAGTAACAAATGACTTTTTTTTTGCATCTTTTTTTAAATTATTTTTTTTATTTTTACCGACTGCATTTTGATATGTCTGCCTCATATATATACAATGGAATATTATTCAGCCATAAAGAAGAATAATACTATGGCATTTGCAGATAAATGGATGGAATTGGAGACTATCATGCTAAGTGAAATAAGCCAAGCCCAAAAAACCAAAGGCTGAATGTTTTCCCTGATAAGTGGATGATGATATATTATGGGGGTGGGGATACAGGGAGAGAGAAGAATGGAGGAACTTCAGCTTATGTAGAGGGAAATGAGGAGGAGTATGAAAAATGGTGGAATGAGACAGCCTAGTGACTTTTAAACACAAACAAAACACCAACCAGCAGTAAAGAGTCCAAATTACAATTTTCTTTCCTGAGAGGCAATGAATAGAATTCACGTGCTCATGAATGCGTCTCATGGGTAACATTTAAGACTGTAGTTTCTGCTATAAGTTTATTTTGCTCTTTGCCTTCATAAGTGCTTATAGATAGGATGAAACCTCTTACAGTACCTCAGATTTCAAGGATATTCCCACTTAACTATTGTCTTCTTGGCATATTTTAAAAATTAAATCTAAATTTTAAATTTTACTCTCAAAAGAGCCTCAGTTTAGACAATGAATTATTTAGTTTCTGCGAAAATATATGATATAAATAAAACACTTTTTTTACCTTTGGATACTTTTGCCTTCAATCAAAAAGGAACAATTAGTATCTTTCGCATGAGAAATATTTGAAACAATACATTAATCCTGCAATTTCACTGAAGAAGTAATGTCTTTTTTTATCATTGTCCAGAAATTGTTCTAAATTATATTTCCAGTACATTTTATGTCATGTAAAAAATAAGTAAAGTCAAAAGGAACTTAAAAGTATCTGACTAATATTATGTGAGGGATAAAATACATCAATGTTTTGGAAATGCTCAGGTGTTATACAGACCTAACATTTCAAAAATGAAACTGATCTTTGGAGATAAAGTGATATAATTTAGCCAATTGTTCCAAAGTGAGGACTGAATTCAATTACCTTGACCTGGTCAATTTACATTTAGTGCCGCATAGGGTCTCTCTACACATTAAAGAGTAGCTCTGCCATGGCTAAAAGAATCAAAGCAATGTATCATTTCAACTTCCTCTTACATGTAGCATGGTAACCTGCAAGCTCACTTTTGAAAGTCACTATAAATGAGGATTTTTTTTCTTCTTAAAATATGATTATTTCTGAACAGTATTCTTCCTTAGGAAGCCATATTACTTTGGTACAAGTTTTAATTTAAATTACTCCCAGTCTGCTTCTCTTCTAATGATTTTAAAATACCATATTGAGATTAATTTCAGTGGTATTAATGTATATAATTGGAATGAAAACATGAAGCCAAATTACCACAGGCTTATGCAATATTTAAGGAAAGCGGCTTACTTTGGGGAAAAGTGGAATTAAGTGCTATGTATTATCGAGATGTGTAAGTTAATTCTTCCCTACTGTGTTAAGTAAAGGGATTGGCATTAAATGTTTAGCTCTGAATTAAAGTGCTGAGATTTTACATGAAGAGTAACTTGAGGGATCCAGGCAGGATTATCAAAGGAATAAAACAATAGCTGTTCTTTAGGGAGATTTAAATAGGGTTTAGTAAGCGCTTTCAAATTGTTCCTTCTCCTTGTGTGATATTATATTCAACTGCTTATTATTGTATTTTGATAGCAATTACATTTACTTTGTTCTTGTATAGAAAATAGCATAATTTTTCTTTTATGTATGTAATTGTTGAATGGCAAACGGGTGCTAATTTAATATAGAGCAGGAATTTGCTTTGGGTTTTATTAAGTTAATAATTGAACAATAAACAATGATAAGAACAGGTTTAATAATAATACCAAGGTCATTCATGGGAGATATCCTAGGCAGATTCATGGAGACAGAAAGTAGATTCATGGCTGCCAGTGACTGAAGATGGAGCAGAGGGAGAAGTGTTTGCTATTGGATGGAGAGTTTCTTTTGATTGTGATGAAAAGGCTCTGAAATTAAATTATTGAGATTTGTGTACAACTCTGCAAATACATCAAAATCATTGAATCAAAAAGCTGTAAACCTTTTTAAAGCCAAATCTTACAATAGTGGCAAGTTCATTGGATAAATGTGATGTAGGCCTCAAACTGCTAATATTCTTTAAGCCAACACATCTCCTTGTCACAACATTGTCTAAAAGAATAAATGAGGATTAGAGATAGAGTTATAACTGAATTTAATTCACTGCTAGAAGAGTATTTGCATGATCAATATTTATGAATAAAACTTTGAAAGTCAAGGAATACTAGCAAGGATAACAAGTATAACTTTGTTCACAAACTTGACAAATTTAAACAGAGACCATATATACAAATGTAGAACGTAACTTCGTTTCATATGTTACTACTAATATATGTGATGATTCATTCATAAAATTATTTGAATGGTACCTCCACAATGTTACATACAAAATGATCTCTTATTGATTGGAAATGTAATACATCTACTTCTATAAGTTTATATTTAAGATTTAAGGGATGAGTATTAGATTTGATAAAATTTGAAGACTGATTTTCAAGTAAAGACATTCTGAAAAGTTTCAAGCTGAGCTTTTAGGTACAGAGTATGTTTAAAGTTCCTATAGATGCTAGAAAATAAGTAAACTTCATAACTGTATCCTTACCTGGGATACTCATGAGGAAAAGAATAGGAGGCAGAGGTGCCTTTGATTCTATGGGATGCAGCTGATCCTATTTGCACTTGGAAATCTTAAAGTTTGAGTAACTTAGATCATAAATGAATCATGTAGTAGTTTCCTTCACCATCCTTGAGAACTTTTCTAACCTGAGAGTACTAAGAGAATGTTTCACAACTTGAAAGATAACAAATTTCAACCTGTGTGTTATGTGAGGATTTAATTTGTCCTGTTTGAAGCATTCTATGGCTCAATTAGCATTCATAATTATTTTAGTATCTTACATTGTTATCAAATCCATCATGAGTGAATAAAACTATATAGATGTTATCAATTACCTTCCTGGGGCCACTTAAAATGTAGTTCGTCTTCCCTGGGACTGTTGCCTTCTCTTCTGAAGCTATCTAGTTTCATCACTAGCATTCAGTGCTGATAGTCACATGTTTAGGTTTACTATGTATCTCTCATAGCTAAGACTCCTTCTGCACATCTCCTTCCTTCCGCCTATTGACTGAGGCTTCTTGAGTGTCTGTGGGAACCTTTGTTGGTTGTAGTGCTTTAGCAATCTCACAGAATTTCACCTTTTGCACCACAGGTTTCCATTTTCAGAGTAATTCTGAGTCAAAATGCAGAGCTGAACTCCTTGTTAAGATCAAAGACACATACATGAAGGAGTCTGATACAGAGAGGAGAGAAAGGAAAAATAATGGTTCTGAAACTCTCATAGGCAGCATACAAATTAAAGAGTTGGGAAATCCTGTTAAAGTTAGTCTTCCTTTCTGTCAAAGGAGTGCCCTTTTTAATGGAATTTCCTATCCTTGTTTGGTACCAATAATCATAGTCAGAAGAGTGACCTCATTAACCAAAAAGTAATCTGTGTTTGAGACCTAGTGCTGGTAAGTCTTTCAATGGTCTGTTCAATTCTGTATTCTCAGTAATTTCTTTTCTGTGTATCTTCTAGTTCTCCTTGAGGGCAGAGTAAGACTCTCTTCTCACAGTGAAGCTCAGTAGCTCTGCCTCAAACCTTCTTTGATGAAGTACAAGGTGTATCCTGGATTTGGCCCTGCAGTGTACCTTGATCCGTCTTTTATATCTAGTATGAAGTTCGACATGAGATACTCAAAGCATACAAACAGGAAACCAGTAGTTACAAACAGTCACTTTTACATTTCATATTTCTAATTTTTGTTTGCATTCAGACTGCAATCCTCAGTTAAGATACTGTGGGTTGATCTTTGTATATTTCTGGTGTAGATTTTTAAAAATTAACTTTGAGAAATATGGGGACATAACCTGACAAGGGGAGAAGTTGAAGAATCAGAGTAATGCAGGGTTTTTTGTAATCTGTGGAGACTCAAATTTCTGGTTACAAATGATGAAATCTCAAATTAGGTATGAAGATATTAATATTTTCAACATCCTGTAAATTGTGTATTTTCAGTGTTTCCTCCTTACATAAATTTATTACAAACTGGGAGCTCAACTAATATTTTTAACACACCATATTATGTTAGTTTAAAAGTTATGTAGTTATCCTAAGTTTTAGCTAAACCTTAGGAGTTTCGGTCAAAATTTGGGTTTTGAGTAGGTACTGTTGATAAAATAAAACACCTCACTCATTCATTGAATTATATCTTGTATTGAAAATACCTTTGACTCTTAAAGATTATTAAAGATAAAAATGGTTATATTTTTGGAAAATTTTTAATATAGTGGGAAAAGGAAAAAGTAATGTTTACAAGTTTCACATCTTTATAAAATGTAGATTACTCTGTAACCTGCTTTTGTCTTTGTAGTGAATGATTCTGAACCATTTTGACCTTGATAAATACAAACTCAGGTCAATGGTCCCCATGATCAGGCTTAATCTACCTTTAAAATTATAAAGTTTTAATTATATTTCTCTATGCAAATCATTACGTGTCAAGAAGCTATAACAGCTTCTGTCCTATTTTCCTGCCAGTACCTATGTAGTTCATTAGACATAAATTTTACGACCAGCACATGGAAGGAAGGTGGTCCAAAGTCCAATCGACTTGGGTTTTGATTTTATCTGTTATACATATGCATAGACCTTTGGATAAGTTATTTTACTTCTCAAAAGCTAGATTTCTAATGTACAAAGTGGAGATAAAATAGCAATAAATCATGTCCTACTTTGGAGTAGTAAACATGAAAAATGTAATACTTGCAAGAGAACACAGAATCACCAGATGTTAGCCACAATTGTTTCTTTACTCAATTCCTAGCTAGACATCCCATGAATTTCTTGTAGATACCCTTAACAGAATGCATGCTTAATCCTCTTAGCTCTCCAAAGTGAATTATGTTTCTATACATTATAATTTCTTTTTATCTTGCATTTGCAATTCCTAATTTAATTGCTAAGTATATTTATTTTACACAAGTGATATTTTGACATTTATAGATTAAAACAATGCAATAAGGATATTCTGTGCTCATTGAAAAGTATTCAGAAAGCTTTAAATAATAACTAATATATTTATTAAAAACTACAAATTCTATTTTTTCTGGTTTTTTATTTGTTGTTTTTAGATATACATGACTATAGGATGTATTTGGAAAAACTATAAGTTCTGCTGGGCATGATGGTGCAAACATCTAATCCCAGTAATTTGGGAGGCAGAGGCAGGAGGAGTATGAGTTCAAAGTCAGCCTAAGCAATTTAGCTAAACCCTGTCTCAAAACAAACAAACAAACAAACAAACAAACAAAAAACAAAAAACAAAAAAGAGGTCCTGAGATGTGGTTCAGTGGTAAGCACCCCTGGTATGAAAACAAACCAAACAACAAAACCCTTCAAAATCTACAGTCAGAGGAATTGGAGAAAAGTTGTACAAGAACAGAACATGGAATTTTAATGTAATCCCAAATGACCCAATGATGGATTTTATTCAGGTTCTGTCTCATAGTAAGTAGTCAAGAGTTACTCCTAAACTTAGAACATTAATGCTAGATTCTTGGAATTTAAGTTACTTCTTTCCATGGTATATAGTTTTAGAGGTATTGAATTTGATGTCAAAGCTTACAAAAAGAATCCAAATATGTTTGCCTAACAAAAGACCCAGAGAACACAAGAGAGTGATACCAAGTCACAATGTTAATGAAGAGATTATTGACATATATACAGTGCAGATCAGAGCTAACAAAATGGTCTCTGATGGTGAGATTCACATGGTATATTCTTATTAGTACATAGAAAAGTTTTGTCAGATTTGTTTCACTGTCTTTCCTTTTCCTGTTCCCCTCCCTTCCCTTCATTGCACTTTGTTTATTCCATTGAGCTTCTGTTCTGTTTTTATCCTCCCCCCAATTATGGATCAGCTTCCACATGTGAGAGAAACCATTTGACCTTTGTTTTTTTGGGACTGACTTATTTCACTTAGCATGATAGTCTCCCGATCCATCCATTTACTGACAAATGTCATAGTCATTCTTCTTTATGAAAATATGATTTTTTTATACTTATCACATTTTCAAGTTAAACTGCTGATTTTTATCATTATGGTAAATAGTACAAAGGATGTATATAGCCAACCATATTTTAATTTTTTAGAAACTTATTTTACTTTTAGATATGTTAAATTCTTTCTCAAAGTTATTTAAAATGTGTCAATTTTAATGGTAAATAATGACATTATTCTTGAATAACATATTTCATGTTTTATCCTTGAACTTTAATATCAATTTCACTTTTACAAAAAATTCCTTCAATAGCTTTATATACATGTTTATAAACCTATTTAGAAGCAAAATATATTGTGTATATTATGTTTATATTATTCATAGTTAACAAATACTTATCTAAATTTTTCCTGTGCCAATAGGGTTTTAAGTTAACATAACATTGTATTTTGGCTTGAAATGACATTTCATTTATTAGTGATTCATCTTTGAAAATAACATATACAGGTTTTGAAAATGCTTAACCAAAAATAAATTTTGCTGGAATTTCATTTAATTAAGATATCTGACAGTGTTACAGAGTTTACATAGAGAACTTTGAAAGAGTTGTACTTAGCACTCTCTTTGCTTAATGGTGCTCAGATTGTTAAAGCATAGGAGAGTCAACTTTGTGAGGATGTAAAGTATGTCACTTGTGAAAATGACAGAAGTTTAATTGTGAAGGAAGAAGTTAGAACAGGAACTGCAGTTGACAGGCAGGTCATACCAGGAAAAAGTGAATACAGAATTAAAGACCTGGAAAAATATTCTTTTAAAAGAATCTGTATGTGAGCTTTTAGAACAGTTCTTGAAATATCAAGTATACTTGTGTCACAAAATGAAGAGCCCTGTTCTAAGTCATTGGTGGGTTCTCATCAGTTGATTTGTGTGAATTACCCAATCATATTGAGGAAGCAGATGGTTACAAAGAGAGTACTCAATAAACAAAAGGCAATGTTGATTGTTGGTTATTTACTAGGCAGGTAAGAAAAAGAGTGCAGTCCACATCCTTGCTCAACGGCCCATTGGCTTCCAGTAAGAAGCACTCCCTCCACATTTCACTCATCCCTGAATTCAGTTTCAGCACATTAGTGAACACAGCCCCTATAAATATTCTCTGGTTGCATAAATTATTCCTAGGAATTTGCTAGGAAATGTTGTAAATTGCAATGAACTAAGACACTTCACAACAGTGTCTTTGGTCACTATGGTTAGGTTTTGATAGCAGCTTATTATGTTATACCATTAAAGTAAAAGCTATTAACTACTCTATGGTTAATTATGTACTGAAAATAATCATTGTGACACCTTGACTATTTTTTTTTTAATTTTTAGCTCTAATAAAACCAGTTAAATTGATTTGGACCTTATACTTTTATATTATAAATTCCAGGATTGTGTAATTGATTAGAATGCTTATAATAGTGAAAATATCTTTAAAAGCAGAGTAAATGAATGAAATCCTCAGCTTGTGTAATGCTGAATACACTTTGAATTAAGAATCCATGGTTCATGCAATAGCTGACAAAAAGCATGGGATATTGGACTATAGTATCAAACTTCATGTAAGCATTATTCTTGGGAATTATTATGGTGTTCTAAAATGTTCTTCTTTATTCTTTAAAGATAATTCATTTTAAAAGCATGTTTGTCATACTCAGATAGCCAGACCACAGTTGGTAATAAAGAATGAAAATAACTCCCTAGAAAATCAATTTTACTTACTCACAATTCCAATGCCAGAATCCCCAAACAAACAAGGCTCTTCAGTAAGTTGTCTTGTAACTTAATTAACTCAAGGAGATTGCACAGAGTGAACACAATCACTTTTTTATGTAGCAAATGGAAAGCAAATCTGAATAGAAAGTCTACTTCTATCCCAGAATATATTGTATAGAACATCCTAGAAAAACTTTACCTATAATCTTCCCATTCTTTTAAAGTTACATATTAAAGTCTCTTTAAAAAGAAAACACAGAACACCTAGAAGTTTAAGTTTAATGTGATTTCTTTTAACTAGATCTAAGAAAGATAGTCCTGTTGGGAAAAGCATGGTGTTCCCCAATGTGAGTAAAATCACTTACTGCTTTCAAAATCAAAATGCCAATCTGAATTTTAAAGTCTATTGTTTCATTTTTAATTATTTTTTGGAAAGTTTCTCTCAATAAATAATCTTATAAAATTTCTTATTTAAAATTTAGTCACTCAGAAAATAAGAAGACATATTTGATATAGCAAAAATTCCTCACTTTCATTATTACCTTAAATATTTAACTCTATGAGAATAGACACAATGAAAAACTCAAGGCCAGTCTTTACTTGCTGTGGTATGTTTCATTTCCCAAATTATGACCCATTTCTTAAATTGCTTGTACAGGTAGTGTTTCATCCTGTGCATCATCTCTAGTTCTTCGTTTATAGCTTTATTTCCTTTTTTTCCTAATCCAGTCTCTGAGGACACTGGACCCAAGAAAGGAATTTTGTGCTTAAGGAGAAAAATATAATGTAATTGATGGAATGATGTCCCTGAACTGGTAAATTGGGATAGTGAGTCTATCCATTGGAAGGAAGAAAGCAGGTAGTTTTTGGTTGGTGGGCACAAGGTAGAAGTTTCAAAGTGACTTGAGAGTTGTGACATTAGAGTTAGAAGGACTGGGGAGAAATATGCAACATCAAATTTCAGAGCATTTAACTGCCTAGATTATAGTAATATAGTGTTAAACAGTCACAATAAATGAGTTTTATTCACATTCTAAATTTCATTTAAAGCATTTTACTAAGAACATTTCCAATTATATACAAAGAGAGAATAGCATCCAGGCCCCACATCCTGCTCACCCTGATTATACAACTATCTTTCTCCACATTTGTTTCATGTATTGCCCTTTTATTCTTGGCATTTTGCTTATTGAAGATTCTTGAAACAACTCTCAGGTAATCATAATAGTTCAGTCTATGATGCTTGAGTATATACATCAAAAAACATAATTCTTTTTATGTGTATATTGAACATCTAAAATCGTTAGTAATGACATAACATCCAATTGTTAGTAAATATTAAACAATCCTGATTTAGTAACAATTTGTTTTTATAATTACTCAAATTAGGATCAAATAAGATAACATGCTGATTTTGATTTTTACGAATTTCACCTCAATAAATCTAGAATTTTCCCATTTCTTAATCTGATGTCATTACTCTATAAGAGCTTCATCAATTTCCAATCAGTGTACTACATTTTAGTCATCTTTTTGCTTTCCTATATAAATACATATATTATATGTAATATATATAGGAAAAGTTATATATATATAACTTTAATATTAAATGTTTTCATAATATTTAATTCAAGTTTTTTACTATAAGAAAATTTCATAGGTTGTGTTTTCTGTGTTCTTTTTATAGAAACAATAAGTTCCTCATACAGTATTTTTATTTATTAAAGGTATTTTTAGTTATTAAAGTATTTTTATTTATTGAGTACCTTTATAAATACTTTAAAAGTTTAGAGTATTCGGGGGATGAAAATGAGAGTAAGAAAGAGTCCAGATTTGGACTCTCCTAAATCTAGATTTGTTGCTCTGAGCAACAGGAAAGAGTTGACAACAGGAAACAGTCTCAGCTGAGTAAGTTTAGGATGAATGTCAGGAATAGATTTTTGAGATTTACAATTGAAATGAGAAATGATGGTGTTATGTAGGCAGTTGAACAAACATTATCAGAATGAAAAGAAGAGAATGGGTCAGGAAGTTTAAGAAAATAGTCAAGGCATCCATATCATTGAAATCCTTTAGAATGGGTGGAAAGAGTAAATGAATAAATATAGAAAAAATAAGAAATCAAATCAAGATGTCCTTAACATTAAAAGATCAGGGACTTCACAAAATCAAATGCAAAAGAAAACTGAAGTTAAAAAAGTGACTTGGATGCCTACTGAAGAGTATATTCTCAAGGGGAAGAAACAAACAGTTTGGCAAATGCTCTTTATAGGTCAAGTAAGTTGAGGACTGAGAATTAATCCTTAGATTTATATGTGATGGGCACTCCTATAATTCAGAATAAAAGTTTATTGGATGATGGAGACTAAAGGATGATTGAGTACCTTCACAAGATATTGCACTGAGAGATATTAGAAATGTCAAGTATAAAAGATATGTTCAAGGAGCTTATTTTTTAAAGTCTATTAGGAAAAGGATGGAAGATTGGAAGAGAAAGTTGCAGTAACAAACCAATACAATTTACTAGTATTGAAAACAAGAGAAGTTTATTTGTTCCTGATAAAGTTCCTCACAAGTCATTTTTTGTCATTTAGCTTTATTGTTCTCAGTTATAAGTCTCTGGTGATTTATATATTCTTACTCAGAAAATAAATTTTAAGCATGAAGAGAAATTGCCAAGCAATCTGAATGGCTCCATTCAAGAAGAAAAGGAATTTACTCCCTGTCATTTGCTCCAAGATGGGGGATGCTCTGCATTCAACACTGTGATAACATTCTTCTAGAGAATCCTTTAAAGCATCTTCCTTCTCCTCTCCAAAGTCTTATAATTTTCTTATTCTTGATCTGTTAAAAGAGTATAACTATAACTGAAATAGCTTTTAAACGATTTTTTTAGAAATTTCTCAAAATATAGGGTTATAGGTTTACTTTGGTATCTGATATCCACCATAGAGGTGACTACTTAAAAGAAAGTAAGAAATTTTCAATTAACAAACAGCCATAAAAGTTTTCTGAATATGATATTTTAATGAATAATGCAGAAATTTCAAATTCAATCAAGTACAAATAATGCACATCTAGAATAGCATCCAGCTTCATAAAGAAAGACAATGAGCAAGCCAGACAGAACTTCATAACTCTCAAAAGTATACAACAAGATTTGAGGAATTAGAGGAAAATAGTTTATTACTAGTGTTGCTATTCAAGTGCCGTGGTTTGGAAGTGGTTGTCTGTGCCCAAACTGCAGTTGAAATTTAGTTGGCAACATAAAAGTTTAAGAAATGCTGAGAAGTTTAAGGGGCTTTTTAAATCCTGGAGTTAACCTCTGTTAGAATTCAGTTGCCCTACATTTTAGTGGCATGAGTCTAAAACAATCAATCACATATGACAAAAATTTACTGTTGAACAATTTACCAACTTAACCTGAAATATTTAATCATACAGACAATACTTCTCCCATTTCAAGCTAATCAGAAATAAATGGTAATTTGTTCTCAGACATGACGATACTGTTTGAAATCAACAAAAATGACATTTTACTCAGTATGATATTGCTCTTTTATCTATAATTAACATCTATAAAATGTATTCTTAGGAGAAAATGGCATATAGTTATCATGACAATTGTTAAACATCAACATACAGGTACGCACATATTGAAAGCTAATCACCAGAATCTGACTACATACAGCTGGGTTTGCCTCCTTCTAATACTGAAACGCTTGGGATGTTAACAGGGAAGTAGACACAACAGCATAAGGCAGGTGTGTGTTGCGATGTGGTAGGAAGGTGCTGGATGTATCGATGGTATGGTGGAAGTCTGAACCTGTGGAAGACAGTATCAGGGAAGCCTGTTCTTCGGTAGAAGGGTGGGCTTGTTTCAGGTAGAAGAAAATGGGGGAGATGTTAATACGTAGCAATGTACAATTTTGGAAACAGAGTGGAAGGATAGAATTAAGAAGACAGTGAGACACAAGTTAAGAGCATAAAACAGACCTTGAAATTGAATGAAGGAGTGACTATTCAAAACACTTCCCACACACCACTGCCCACAGGGACACGCACATGCAATGGTAGCGTTCCCTCCTTTACTTTATATTCAGAAAAGGACATTTTAACAAACAACGTAAGGTTTGTATTAGTTGGGTTATGGCAGAAGTCCAGACTAGCTAAGCTTCTCTTGGCTGCAGACTCACAGACGTGGAAGGTGGTCAAAGCTCTTTCTTCTTCCTGCTAAGTGAGTCTGGAACTGTCCTGAGGGCCTGGATCCACTCACCAATGCATCAAAGTGAGACCTCATGGAGACAGAGGTACTTTCTATTCACAGACCTACTCTCCCTCTATATTTGTTATACCTTTTTACCATATCCCATATTTTGTAAAGTAATTAAATTATTTAGAAAACTGAAAGTCAAATTGTTTTTTGTTCTTATTCCTTCCTTGTTTCTATAGATACAAATTTATACTACAAATAACATTCCATTCCACTCTTAATACTTTACTAGCATTAAAATAATTGTCATGGAAAATAAAGATAAATATTTCAGCACAGAGAAAATGTATTTAAAATATTTTGTATATAGATTTGATTAATACTTGTCACCAAATAGAAAAACATAGTCATTGTCTTTAATATTTAAAAAAGCATTAAAAATATCAAGGGTAAGATATGTTCAGAGGTCAGTATGGCATTTTTTTAATGGAATAGATTGTGCTTTAGACAATACATATTCATAACATAAACACACCCAATGAAATAATAAACAAGTGGACTGTTACAAATTCTTTCTTAGTCAAGAAGTTTGTGATGAAAAGTCTAAGAAAAAAATGTTTATACATGAAGAGTTCTTAAGTTCAAACTGTTTTCTTCTGGGTGCATTATTTAGACATAACAAGAATCTATGTTTATTTATTTTATAAATAAAATATGCATTAATTTTCTAAGTGATTGAGATGTCAATCTAGTTTATCACAGACAGAAATTTAGTATAAAATTGGAAGAATGTTGTGGAATGGTATAACTTTCTTGCTCATATAATAAATTAGAAAAATTATTAAAATTCAGGTAAGATAAAGTTTGATTATTTATATGTTATTTCAGTAGAATTTATACTCAAATGTTCACCTAAATATAAATGTTATATTGTATAATCATCATGTATCTTTCTTTTTATTTGCTTTAAAATATATCATGAAACAATGATAAAATAATTTAAATGGATTTTAACACATAATTCAGTGGAATAAGATGGCAAATTAAATGTATTTCAGGGATGAATAATTATTGAACAAGTTTTATTTTTTACACATTCTGCTAATTGTTAAAGTAAAAATCTAGCTGGATGATTTCTTATAATTTTATTTCACTTTCCCTCTGTAGATAAACTCAAATGCTAAAACTTTAAAAATTATAATACTCCATAAGTCTTGAATTAACAGGATTAATAGAGATCAAAAAGGATTATTTATTCAATGATTGTAGGACAGTTTCTACTTCATATAAGAACATAATTCTATTTCTATTTTCCCTCACACAGAGAAACTAATTGTAAGCATATTAAGAACTTATTTAAACAAGGAAAAATCATAAGACATTGCAGGCTATGTATTTATGATTGGTATGAGAAAGTAAACTGCAAGACAAAAATCATAAACCTTTGAATAAAGTGTTCACTAAGAACTCAACACATCAGAATTCACTCTGTAAAAGAAAAGAAAACAGATTAGAAATAGGAAAAACACATATTGGTAAAGGATTTAGCACAAAATTATATTAAAATTTTATTAAATTTTAAATACCTATTAAATAATGGTGTCATGATAGCCAATCGAAAGAAAAGAAAAATGGGCAAATTCTTATGGTGTTATTTTGTGGAAGAAGGAATCTGAGCAGTCAATAACCACATGTATATACTAAAATATCAGCAATGGGGAAAATGAAATTAAAAAATCAATAACTTCACTCAAGTCCAGAAAAATGTTGAAGTCATTATAATTTCTAAGGTTGGAAAAAATTGAATTAATGGAAATCTCATAATTTAGGAGAAAAAGTAAATTTTACAAACCTGTTGAAAATTGTTTATAATCATTTGGTAAATCTATATTTGCATAGAGACAACCTAGTGCACAAATGAATCTGAATACAGTTCCATAAAGTTTACAACAGCAGTACTTTAGCAAAAAATCAAGCCAATATAAATACTCTACCACAAGAGAAAGAATGATGTTATTTATGGACACATATTTATGTGGGAATTTTCAAAGAGCAATTGAAAATAAGGTTAAGACTTACTAAAATTATCATTTTATGGATGCAGGGAAAGATGAAATCAGACACAAAATTGCTTTCGGATCATCATTTCTTTTGTTTCTCTTTTGTGGATTCACCAATATTCAATTTATTGCTATTCTTTAGCCAATATTAGTTATACATTTCTTTGTATGTGTTCAATATTTAGATAAAAAGTATTTCATGTTAAAAAACTATATAAAAGGACATTATAGTGCGTAGCAGCAAAATGTGATCCTCATATCTTTAATCATTCTTTTGTATTTTCATTTATTTTAAGTCTTTTTTACCCTTACAGTCTTGATTGACTACCAATCCTTCACCTGATAGCCATGTGTCAATATATTCATTTGAACTAAACAGGCTTAATATGTAAATAAAAAACAATCACTTATGTGATCCTCATTCTGGTAAATTTAGGATATTCTAATCTTTCTTAGGTCTTACATTTATTATTTATTTTTTGAAAAGCAAATATCCCTGGTAGATACAAAATATAAATCTATATGTGTCATTTAATACATACAAGTGTCTAAGGAGATCTTTTCAGAGAAATATTTCATTCATGATATATAATCATTCTACTGGAGATAATTTTTAGGACAATCTCTGAAATAGAAGCAGTAATGAACTAGGTGAAAATTCAAGGGAGGACATTTTTGAAAGTCAGCATGGAGTACTTGAAGCCCTAGAGATAGGCCAGAGCTGCATGCATTGGAGAAACTGCATGCAGTTCAACTTGTCTGGAAAAAGAGGGTGAAGGAAGAGTTTCAAGACAATCACATTTCAGGGGAGGACACTAGAGAAGAGAGACTATCAATTAATAATACATATTTTGGAAAGACAATAATATGTTCAAATTTAATTCTGAAAGCAATAGAGATTGCTTATAGTTCTTTTATAACAGAGTTACATGATTAAATTTGACTTAAAAGCATACTGTGTATGTAGACTGTAGAATAGTATGGTAAACACAGAATAGTGAAACAAACTCTCTTTTTGCAAGCCAAGCGAGGACAATGGTATTAGAAAGGGGTATAAACTGGCTGATTACTGGAGAATTTTTAATTTCAGAACTTTGAGATTAAGTGAATCATGGAGCTAATGAATGAGAGAAAGCATTCCAAAATGTCATCCTTCTGGTTTGGATGAAGTGGATGATGCATAGGGATGGGATCCTGGAGGAAGTCAGAGTTGCTTAAAGACTTTTTCAGATGGAAAATATAAGTAAATGTGTACAAAAGAAATTGGCAATTGAGGTCCAGATTTCAAGATAAAGATTTGATCAATAAACACAAAATTATCATCACGTAAATGGTACTTAATATGACTAGTAGTAAATTTTACAATCACAGAATAAAAGAAAAAACAGTCTTTCAGAGTGTTATGGTTTGGATGTGAGGTGTCCCCCCAAAACGCACTTGCAGGAAGGTTCAGAGGAGAAATGATTGGGTTGTAAGAGTCTTAATCCTATCAGTGAATTAATCCCTGATGGGATTAATTGAAGTGGTAGGGTGTGGTTGGAGGAGGTGGGAATTGGGGCGTGACTATGAGGTACATGATTTGTATCTGGAGAGTGGAAACTCTCTCTCTGTTT
>JAJEJO010000551.1:189829-208585 GCA_020662805.1 Glaucomys volans
TTTTTTTAATGGAATAGATTGTGCTTTAGACAATACATATTCATAACATAAACACACCCAATGAAATAATAAACAAGTGGACTGTTACAAATTCTTTCTTAGTCAAGAAGTTTGTGATGAAAAGTCTAAGAAAAAAATGTTTATACATGAAGAGTTCTTAAGTTCAAACTGTTTTCTTCTGGGTGCATTATTTAGACATAACAAGAATCTATGTTTATTTATTTTATAAATAAAATATGCATTAATTTTCTAAGTGATTGAGATGTCAATCTAGTTTATCACAGACAGAAATTTAGTATAAAATTGGAAGAATGTTGTGGAATGGTATAACTTTCTTGCTCATATAATAAATTAGAAAAATTATTAAAATTCAGGTAAGATAAAGTTTGATTATTTATATGTTATTTCAGTAGAATTTATACTCAAATGTTCACCTAAATATAAATGTTATATTGTATAATCATCATGTATCTTTCTTTTTATTTGCTTTAAAATATATCATGAAACATTGATAAAATAATTTAAATGGATTTTAACACATAATTCAGTGGAATAAGTTGGCAAATTAAATGTACTTCATGGATGAATAATTATTGAACAAGTTTTATTTTTTACACATTCTGCTAATTGTTAAAATAAAAATCTAGCTGGATGATTTCTTATAATTTTATTTCACTTTCCCTCTGTAGATAAACTCAAATGCTAAAATTTTAAAAATTATAATACTCCATAAGTCTTGAATTAACAGGATTAATAGAGATCAAAAAGGATTATTTATTCAATGATTGTAGGACAGTTTCTACTTCATATAAGAACATAATTCTATTTCTATTTTCCCTCACACAGAGAAACTAATTGTAAGCATATTAAGAACTTATTTAAACAAGGAAAAATCATAAGACATTGCAGGCTATGTATTTATGATTGGTATGAGAAAGTAAACTGCAAGACAAAAATCATAAACCTTTGAATAAAGTGTTCACTAAGAACTCAACACATCAGAATTCACTCTGTAAAAGAAAAGAAAACAGATTAGAAATAGGAAAAACACATATTGGTAAAGGATTTAGCACAAAATTATATTAAAATTTTATTAAATTTTAAATACCTATTAAATAATGGTGTCATGATAGCCAATCGAAAGAAAAGAAAAATGGGCAAATTCTTATGGTGTTATTTTGTGGAAGAAGGAATCTGAGCAGTCAATAACCACATGTATATACTAAAATATCAGCAATGGGGAAAATGAAATTAAAAAATCAATAACTTCACTCAAGTCCAGAAAAATGTTGAAGTCATTATAATTTCTAAGGTTGGAAAAAATTGAATTTAATAGAAATCTCATAATTTAGGAGAAAAAGTAAATTTTATAAACCTGTTGAAAATTGTTTATAATCATTTGGTAAATCTATATTTGCATAGAGACAACCTAGTGCACAAATGAATCTGAATACAGTTCCATAAAGTTTACAACAGCAGTACTTTAGCAAAAAATCAAGCCAATATAAATACTCTACCACAAGAGAAAGAATGATGTTATTTATGGACACATATTTATGTGGGAATTTTCAAAGAGCAATTGAAAATAAGGTTAAGACTTACTAAAATTATCATTTTATGGATGCAGGGAAAGATGAAATCAGACACAAAATTGCTTTCGGATCATCATTTCTTTTGTTTCTCTTTTGTGGATTCACCAATATTCAATTTATTGCTATTCTTTAGCCAATATTAGTTATACATTTCTTTGTATGTGTTCAATATTTAGATAAAAAGTATTTCATGTTAAAAAACTATATAAAAGGACATTATAGTGCGTAGCAGCAAAATGTGATCCTCATATCTTTAATCATTCTTTTGTATTTTCATTTATTTTAAGTCTTTTTTACCCTTACAGTCTTGATTGACTACCAATCCTTCACCTGATAGCCATGTGTCAATATATTCATTTGAACTAAACAGGCTTAATATGTAAATAAAAAACAATCACTTATGTGATCCTCATTCTGGTAAATTTAGGATATTCTAATCTTTCTTAGGTCTTACATTTATTATTTATTTTTTGAAAAGCAAATATCCCTGGTAGATACAAAATATAAATCTATATGTGTCATTTAATACATACAAGTGTCTAAGGAGATCTTTTCAGAGAAATATTTCATTCATGATATATAATCATTCTACTGGAGATAATTTTTAGGACAATCTCTGAAATAGAAGCAGTAATGAACTAGGTGAAAATTCAAGGGAGGACATTTTTGAAAGTCAGCATGGAGTACTTGAAGCCCTAGAGATAGGCCAGAGCTGCATGCATTGGAGAAACTGCATGCAGTTCAACTTGTCTGGAAAAAGAGGGTGAAGGAAGAGTTTCAAGACAATCACATTTCAGGGGAGGACACTAGAGAAGAGAGACTATCAATTAATAATACATATTTTGGAAAGACAATAATATGTTCAAATTTAATTCTGAAAGCAATAGAGATTGCTTATAGTTCTTTTATAACAGAGTTACATGATTAAATTTGACTTAAAAGCATGCTGTGTATGTAGACTGTAGAGTAGTATGGTAAACACAGAATAGTGAAACAAACTCTCTTTTTGCAAACCAAGCGAGGACAATGGTATTAGAAAGGGGTATAAACTGGCTGATTACTGGAGAATTTTTAATTTCAGAACTTTGAGATTAAGTGAATCATGGAGCTAATGAATGAGAGAAAGCATTCCAAAATGTCATCCTTCTGGTTTGGATGAAGTGGATGATGCATAGGGATGGGATCCTGGAGGAAGTCAGAGTTGCTTAAAGATTTTTTCAGATGGAAAATATAAGTAAATGTGTACAAAAGAAATTGGCAATTGAGGTCCAGATTTCAAGATAAAGATTTGATCAATAAACACAAAATTATCATCACGTAAATGGTACTTAATATGACTAGTAGTAAATTTTACAATCACAGAATAAAAGAAAAAACAGTCTTTCAGAGTGTTATGGTTTGGATGTGAGGTGTCCCCCCAAAACGCACTTGCAGGAAGGTTCAGAGGAGAAATGATTGGGTTGTAAGAGTCTTAACCCTATCAGTGAATTAATCCCTGATGGGATTAATTGAAGTGGTAGGGTGTGGCTGGAGGAGGTGGGAATTGGGGCGTGACTATGAGGTACATGATTTGTATCTGGAGAGTGGAAACTCTCTCTCTGTTTCTTGATGATGGGAGCTGCTACTCTCTGCCATACTCTTCTACCATGATGTTCATCCTCACCTGGAGCCCTGAGGAAAGCCGCTGGCCTTTTATGGATGAGGACCTCTGAAAGAGTGAGCCCTCAAATAAACCTTTCTTCCTCTGTAATTTCAAGGGTCTGCTGGTCAGACCCTTGAAATCAGAGCAGCGAAAAAACTGACTAAAACACTGCGTATTGGCATCCTGGTGTGGCTAAGGGAAAAAAACATATACAACAAGGATTGATGAAATAACAGGATGAAGAGTGAGGCAGTAAGGGAGAGGCCACAAATGCACACAAAGGATGGAAAATAATGTGAAATACTTTTAAATATCCAGGCAAAGCAAGGATTTTAGAGTCCTATGACTCTCGCCAAACGTCCCACGTGTGAGAGGGAAAGGGTTCCTGTAGAAGGGATGGGCTGGCTGTGAAATAATAGCTAAGAAATTTATTTAACGTTAAAAATGACAGAAGACAGAATTGTCTTTGAGGCAGGGGCATGACCAATTGTGCCATCCATAAGGGACTGACTCTAAAAAGGGAAGGAGCCCAAGCTTGGTTTATTTATAGAGGTACAGGTCAAACTGGGGGCCAGTAGGAGCTTCTTCCTTGGAAAACAGGGTAAGGGGTGGAGAAATTAAGCTAGCCATTTGGCTCTAGCAGGTGGTTCCCACGTTCAGGGCCTGCATTCAGACTTGGGCAGTGAACCAACCTCAGGGCAACCACATGCTTCAGGGAATCTTGAACAATTTCCCGTAACTGCGAGTTCCTGAAAGCCAGATTTCCCTTTCTAACAGTCCAACCAAGCTTTCCCCCTCCCCCCAGCTATGGGTGGCACCGGAATATGACATTTATCTGAATTGATTTATTTGTAATTGTTGCCTTATATAGTTATATATAAACTTGAATGGTGACATTGCATATGTGTACATGGCATACCAACTTATCATGTCTTCTGTATTATCTTTATTGACCCATAGATAGACTATCATAAAATTCACCCATTTAAGGTATATTTTCAATTGCTTTTTCATACATTTACAAATTTTTGCATATAACACTACTATCTTATTTCAGAATATTTGGTTCACCCTAAAAAGCATTTCCATAGTCAAGAGCAGTTACTTTTGATTCCCCGCCCTTCAAACAGCACATGGCCCACATTAATGTGTTTTGTCTTTTTAAATTTGTCAATTCTGGACATTTTGTATGAATAGAATTTTTTATGTCTGACTTTTTCACTTAGCATAATGTTTTCAAGGTCCTCCCATATTGTGGCACATAGTTCTTCATTATTTTTGTGACCTATATTATTTGGCTAAATCTGCCATAATGAAGTGCCTCAGGTTGGATAGTTTAACAATAGAAATGTACTCATAATTCTGGAGTTCAGTAGTCAGATCAAGGTTTCAGAAAAGTTGATTTTCTTGAAAAGTCTGCCTGTCACTTTTAGATGGATGTCTTCCTCTATCTTCATGTGGCTATTCCTCTGTATGTGTCTGTGTCCAAATTCAATATTCCTCTAAGGATTATTCCAGTTATACTTGATTAGGAGCTAAAATAATGCCCTTGTTTCAATGTAACCATTTCTCTAAAGTCCTCATCTCTCAATACAGTCACATTCTAAACAACTGCAGTTTAAGACTTCATCATGTGAATGTTGTGGGAATATAATTAATTCTATAATAAGCCAATGGATAAAGTATGGATGGATATATCAAGTTTGTTTATTCATCTCTAAATTTCTGAGTATATTGGTTGTTCTCATGCTTTAGATATTTCAATTAGTGCTGCTATGAACATCTAAGGACAAGTTTTTGTAAAGATATAGAAATTCAATTCCTGGGTGTCTACCTAGAATTGCTGGGTTGTATGGTGTCTTCGTTCAACTTTATTAAAAATATTTTTTCAGTTGTCAATGAATCTTTATTTCTATTGATTGATTGATTGATTATATTTGGTGATGAGGATTAAACCCAGGACCTCACACATGCCAGTCAAGTACTCTATCACTGAGTCACATCCACAGACCTGTGTTTAACATTTTTGACAACTTCCAACTGTGTCCTAAAGTGGCTGCACTTTATCATCTCACTAGAAATGTATGAAGGTCCTAATTTCCGTATATAATCATCTGCAAATTTATTGTCTGAATTTTGGAAGTAGTCATTTTTGTGGGTATGAAGTAGTATTATAGGGTGATTGTGATTTGTCTGCCCTTGAAGTCTAATAATATTGAACAAACTTTCATATACTTGTTGATCATTTTTATGTCTTCTCTTGAAAAGTATTTCTTAAGGTCTTTTGTATAATCTATGAGTTTTGTCTCTATATTGTAGGATTGCAAGTATATGTTACATACTATAAGTCTAAGAGTCCTATAACAGGATTTGAAAAAATGTTATTTTTAACATATTTTCTCAATTCTGTAGTTTTAATTTGAATTTTTGATGGTGTTTTTTGAAGAGCTGTTTTAAATTATATAAAGGTCAATTAACTCTTTTCCTCTGTCAGTTGTTATTTTAGTAATATATCTAAGAAATCATTACATTATCCATTGTAACAGATTTATTACTTTTTGGTGATAAGAGACATAATTTTTCTTTCGCATTTGAGTCAGTAATTTTCTGTGTATGGTGTGAGATGGGGGTCCAGCTTTATTCCTTTCCATTGGAATAAATGTTGTCCAAATACTAATAATTCATAAGACTATTCTTTCCCATTAAATTCTCTTGTGAAGATTGTCTAATTAGAATAGTCTTATCAAATTATCCATACACATTATTCTGTTCTATTAATCAATATTTCTATTATGATACCAGTTTCAAACTAAGTTGATAACCATAACTTTCCAGAAAGTTTTAAATTAGAAAAGCTGAGTCATGAATCTTTGTCATTTGTTTTTATTTTTATTTGTTTATTTTTATTTCAAGGTTTACTTTTGGAGGGGAGGGATAATACTGAATCCCTTGAGTTCTTATATAAATTTAAGATCAGTTGTTAATTTCTGCAAAAAGAAGAGCTGGGATTTTCAAAAGTATATGATGAACCTGTAGGTTTATTTGCATATGACTACTTTCTACTGATTTTCTTTTTATTTCATGAATATGGAGTGTATCATCCCTTCTATAGGTTTCCTTAAATTTATTTCAGTGGTACTTTGCTTTATGTAGTTGCTGTAGGTTGGATATTCAATGTTCCCTAAAAGATCAATGTGTTAAAAGATTGGTCCCCAAGGTGCTGCTGTTAGGAAGGAAGTATGGGAACTTTGAGAAGGAAGGGCCTAGTAGGACATGCTAGGATCTTAGAGGTACATCCTCAAAGGGGATGATGTAACCCAGTCTTTTCCTCTTTCTCTTTTTCTTCTTGGCACATGAGGTGAGAATTTGTTTTGCCGTCTTGCTGGAGGCCCAAAGTAAAAACCATGAACTAAAATAAAACTTTTTTTCTATGTAAGTTGATTGTCTTGGGTGTTTTGTTAAAGCAACGGGGACTTATGTGGGTGTCTTGCTCATTTTTCTTCTTATTTCTAGCATTATTTTTAACTTTTATTCTTGGGAAAATAGTTTCCTTAATTGAATTTTTGGGTTTTTTATTGCTAGATCATTGAAATACACTTCATTTTTTCATTCAAAATGCATCCTAAAACCTCATTTAACTTGTACTGTTCTAATCATTTTTGTAGAGATGCTAGGATTTTGTATGTACAAGATCATGTTATCTATAATTACAGAGAGTATAATTTCTGTCGTTAAAATCTGGATGTACCACCATTTGACCTAATCATCACACTTGTACAACAAATTAGAACAAATAAAAATTTTAAAAAAATCTGGATGCTTTTATTTATTGTCCTTCATAAATAGCCATGACTGAAACCTACAGCACAGTGTTGAATTGAAACAGTGAAAGTGGACATTCTTATGTCATTTCTGAATTTTACAGGGAAGCATTTTTTTCTTCACTGTTTTAAGGTAGAGAATATTCTTTTCTAATGCTACCTGAAATGCTTTTTTTTCTTTCTAATCACAAAAGATTGTTGAGTTTTGTCAAATGCTTTTACCACACATATTGGGAACATCATGTGCTAGCTGTCCTTTACCTTTTTTTATATATTTTTTTTAAGTTGCAGATGGACACAATACCTTTATTTTATTTTTCATTTTTATGTGGTGCTGAGGATTGAACCCAGTACCTCACGTGTGCCAGGCAAGTGCTCTACCACTGAGCTACAACCCCAGCTGTCCTTTATCTTTTTGATATGACATTTTTCATGGACATATCTTTAAATGATTAACTAACTTATCCATTTTTTTTAAATAAATCTTTATTTTGAACTTTATAAAAAGCAATGCAGTACCCCATAGACTGGTGTTAAATGTTGTCTAAAGTGCAAATCCATGTTCTTTTTCTTTTTTTTTTATTTACTTATTGATTCATTGAACACAAATGGAGTACAGCTATTGTTTCAAGGGTTGTACACAAAGTAGAGTCACACCATCTGTGCTTTCTTGCATGTACACAGGGCAATGGTATCTGTCACACACTCTGTTATTGATTTTACTCCCCACCCGCCCCAACCTCTCCCTTCCCTCTATGCTAGCTATCTTTCCTCCATTCTTGCCATCTTTCCCCCCCACATTATGCATCATCATTCATTTATCAGAGAGACCATTCGGCTTTTGGATTTTTGGGATTGGCTGATCTCACTTAGCATAACAGTTTCCAACATCATCCATTTACCTACAAATACCATAATTTTATTCTTCTTTATGGCTGAGTAATATTCCATTGTGTATATATACCACAGTTTCTTTATCCATTCATCTACTGAAGGGCATCTAGGTTGATTCCACAATCTAGCTATTGTGAATTGAGCAGCTATGAACATTGATGTGGCTGCATCACTGAGGCAATCTGATTTTAAGTCCTTTGGGTATAAGCCAAGGAGTGGGATAGCAGGGTCAAATGGTGGATCCATTCCAAGTTTTCTAAGGAATCTCCACACTGCTTTCCAGAGTGGCTGCACCAACTTGCACTCCCACCAGCAATGTATGAGTGTACCCTTTTCCCCACATCCTCGCCAACACCTGTTGTTGCCTGTGTTCTTGATAAAAGACATTCTAATTGGGGTAAGATGAAATCTTAAGGTGGTTTTGATTTGCATTTCTCTTATAACGAGTGATGTTGAACATTTTTTCATAAATCTGTTGATTGCTTGTAGATCTTCCTCTGTAAAGTGTCTATCCATTTCCTTGGTCCATTTATTAATTGGGTTATTGGTGTTCGTGGTGTAAAGATTTTTGAGTACTTGGTAGATTCTGGAGATTAGTGCTCTGTCCGAAGTGTGTGTGGCAAAGATTTTCTCCCACTCTGAAGGCTCTCTCTTCACATTGCTGATTGTTTCCTTTGCTGAGAAGAAGCTTTTTAGTTTGACTCTATCCCAATCATTGATTCGTGCTTTTATTTCTTGCGCTTTGGGAGTCATGTTAAGGAAATCTGGTCCTAGGCCAACATTGTTCTTGAAACTCTAGCCAGAGCAATTAGACAGACCAAAGAAATTAGAGGAATATAAATAGGAAAAGAAGAGATCAAACTATCCCTATTTGCTGATGACATGATTCTCTATCTAGAAGATCCTAAGAATTCCACCAGAAAACTTCTGGAACTCATTAATGAATTCAGCAAAGTAGCAGGATATAAAATTAATGCTCATAAATCTAATGCATTTTTATTCGTAAGTGATGCATCCTCTGAGAGAGAAATTAGGAAAACTACCCCATTCACATTAACCTCAAAAAAATAAAATACTTGGGAATCAATCTAACAAAAGATGTGAAAGACCTCTACACTGAGAACTACAGAACACTAAAGAAAGAAGTTAAAGAGCATCTGAGAAGATGGAAAGATCTCCCATGTTCTTGGATAGGCAGAATTAATATTGTCAAAATGGCCATACTTCCAAAAATGCTATACAAATTCAATGCAATTCCAATTAAAATCCCAATGATGGACCTCATAGAAATAGAGCAGGCAATCATGAAATTCATTTGGAGGAATAAGAGACCCAGAATTGCTAAAGCAATCCTTAGCAAGAAGAACGAAGCAGGGGGTTTCACAATACCAGACCTCCAACTATACTACAGAGCAATAGTGACAAAAACAGCATGGTATTGGTACCAAAATAGACAGGTAGATCAATGGTACAGAATAGAGGACACAGAGACAAACCCAAATAAGTACAGGTATCTCATACTTGACAAAGGAGGCAAAAACATGCAATGGAGAAAAGACAGCCTCTTCAACAAATGGTGCTGGGAAAACTGGAAATCCATATGCAGCAAAATGAAACTAAACCCATATCTCTCACCCTGTACAAAACTCAACTCAAAGTGGATCAAGGACCTAGAAATCAGACCAGAGACTTTGCACCTAATAGAAGAGAAAATAGGTCCATGTTCTAACATATGTAATTATTGCCAGGAGTACAGTGCTCTTGTTGATCTTGTATCAGTCAGGTTGAAACAACGGACAATAAAAGAATGAACACATTCCTCACATGCGTGATCACTCTCCTTTGAACTCCCAGTCTGTGACTTCTGTGCTTTCTGTATTGTTAGTTATCCAGGATCTTGAAGAAGTACCGCACCTCTAACAGGCCATCCTCTGGCAGATCAGTACAATGAACAGCATTCTGGATCTTAGTTTTACTGAGGATTGCTCTAAGGGTTTCAGGGCGTAAATGCCGAGCGATTTCAGGATCTGCAGGTCCACAGAATTCTCGAACTGTCTTTGTAGAATTATTCTGTTAAATCTCCATTGCTACGCAAGGGCCAGAATACAATTCTGTCACCATCTCATTATATTCACTTACTACACCTTTATACACTTCATAGAATTCTTCAACATTAACCCGATCCATATTGAACATCTGAATAGCTGAAATTTCAAAACATGCATCTCGAATAGCCATCAGGATCTTTCCCAACAGTCCTTCACTGACAGCATGGGACTTGATGATGCAACAGGTACAACTGGTGAACTTAGCAGTGTTTGCTGGCCCACAAACTTCACTTGAAGGAAAAAATAACTCCATCTCTCTGGCAGCAGAAGCAAAAGAATCTGGGCCACGAGCTGCATTTCTTATGCCATCTGTTCCAAAAAGGGCTCTAATGCTTCCAGGAGCATCTGTGGGAGCCACCCCAGAGTTTGCAGGTCCAAGCAGTCTTTTCCATTCACATATTGCATCATCTCTTAAAAGCTCCATAGCAATAACTGGACCACTTGTAATGAACTGGATCATCTCATTATAAAAGGACCTTGATTGGTGGTCTACATGAAAATCTGTTGCTTCTTTCCTGGAAAGCATCATCATTTTAAGTTTGGTTATAGTAAATCCAGCTTTGTTTATTATTTCAATTATTTCTCCAGCCTTCGTTACTGCATCTGGTTTAATCAGGGCTAATATTTTTTCTTTCCTACTGCCCAATTGACAAGCTGTATATTGGTCACCATAGTCAATTAATACTAATTGTCGAGAAAAGACATTTACTTTGTTGCCTATAAATAAATCTTCTAAGCGCAGGTCATCATATTAGGTCCGCTTTAAAAAGGTGCGATGATTCTTCACATCATGCATTTCAACAGATCCATCCCCTGGATAAAACAAAAGCCCATAATGACGAAGAAGTGAAGCATTTGGATCATACCATTTTTCAATGAAAACAAATTTCTCACTATGATTCATGATTTCAGGATCTCAGCACGGGAAACCGGCCGGGGCGACAGACAGGAAGACAGCCCTAACTTATCTTTTATGTGTGATAAATTCCACATTGTCAAACAGCATTGTTCTTTCATGTTTCTGCTAATGATACATTTTTTAGTATTTTGTTGAGGATTTTTGCATTTGTGTACATCAAACATTATGCCCCTGTAGTTTTCTCATTTTCGGATGAGTTTGTCTCATTTTGATATTGAAGGTTTACTGGACACAGGATGTGAATTTATAATCATTCCTTCCTAGGGTAATTTTGAAAGACTTTGTGGAAGATTGGTATTTTTATTTTCTTTAAATAAAAGGTTGATAATTGATTTGACATTTTTTGAAAATAGGTGTTTGTAGTAATAGTTTTTCACTGACTGTTGATTAGCTCCATTGTATTCGTTTTTATTTTGTTATTTTTGGTGTTGGTGATTGAGCCCAGGGCCTCAAGCATGCTAATCACATGCTCTTCCACTAAGTTACAGCCCCTGCCCATCTCATTAGCTCTGCTTTATTGTGTTTTATTTTTCATCATCTCAAATTATATTCTATATCTCTTGATTTTCTCTTTGGTTCATTACTTATGTCATATAATACCACATCATAAAGTAAATCTGAAATGTTATTCTGTTATTGACTCAATATTATCATTTCCTCTGGGAACTGTTTGGTGAGTCTCAGTGCTTTAAATTTTGGGGTTTGTTTATCTATTTAATTTATTTTTCTTTTTAGTTGTCAATGGACCTTTGTTTTATTTATTTATATGTGTCACTGAGAATCGAGCCCTGTGCCTCATGCATGTTAGGCAAGTGCTCTACCACTGTAGAGCAAGTTCTACAACTCCAGGCCTTTTTGGTTTATTTTGTGACCTAAGATTAGACCTATCCTAAAGAATGTTTCATGTGCACCTGACAAATTTATGTATTCTGCAGTTTGTTGGACATATTGTTGAGCAGATGTCTGTCAGTGCCAATTAGATTATAGTGTTTGATCAAGTTTTTTATTTCAGCAGGGGTTTTAAGTCTTCTTTTTCTACCCATTATTTAAAGTCAATAGGATAATGAAGTCCCTAACTGTTGTTGAATTTTACATGTTTCCCTTCAATTCTGTCCAGTGTTTTTCAAACCATTAAGTTTCTGACTAGGTGTGTATTTTATTTTAATTTGTGTATTTTTCAAGATGGGTTGAAATTTTTGTAATTATATAATGTCATACTTTGTATGAGAAATAATTTTTGCATAAATATTTATTTTGATTAGTGGATTCACCCCACCTCCCATTTGGTGACCATTTCTTCCCTCCCCTCATATTTTTGTTGGTGCATTATAATTGTATATAAAGGTGGGATTCATTATTATGTATTCATACAAGCAAACAATATGAAATATAATTTGAAATCATTTCCTGACATTTCCCTTTTCCTCTTCTCTGGTCCCTTTTATGTACTCTATTGATCTTCCTTTGATTTTAATGAGATCTTCCCTGGTAATTATTTCTGTGGTATACCTGTTACTCAGTTTTTCATCACTGTGACCAAAATACCTGAGAAGAGCAACCAGGAACCTGAAATGAGTCTCTTGTAGTCAGTATGCGGTTGCTTTGTCTTCAAAATCATTCTGCCACTTTGTTTCTTTTAATTGGGATATTTGTTCCATTCACTTACTAATAACACGGGATTTTTCAGCTACCATATTGGTATTATTTTCCAATATTATGTTCAATGTCATTTGTTTCTGTGTTCCTTCTTTGTTGAATTGCATTTTCTTAAATTAATATTTTCTTAAACTTATTTAAATTTAAATAACAAATTTAAATTTATTTACATACTTGTTTTACTAGGAATTGCCACGAACATAAGCTAGTTTGAATGTATCCAATTTGACTTTAAATTATATAAAATTTTACTTTAATATATCTCTATCCTCATTTTTATAACCATTATTACCAAACAGACCACATCTTCATATATTTTAAGCCTATCAACAGTTTTATAATTATTGTTTTATGCAGTTTTTGTTGTGCTACATATCAGAAGAAAAATATTACACATATATTTTAAAATGCATTTTATTTTATGTCAGTCATTACTGTCTCTAATAACTTTCTGTATCCTTCTGGTTTCAATTTACTGTCTAGTGTCTTTTCTGCATGAAGGGTATCTTCTAAATATTTCTGGTAGGGAAAACTGGCTAGGTACCAATTCTACCAGCTTTGCTGATCTGGGAATATTTTAATATCACCTTAAGTTTTGAATAATAATTTTGTTGCATACGTAATGCTTTTTTGAGTTTTTTTATTTTAGCACATTGGATATGCCATCCCATGTCTCTGGCCAGAACAGTTTCTGATGAGTAGGAAACTGTTAATATTATTGAAGAGTCCCTATATTCACAAAGCAGTTTTCTCTTACTGTTTTATAAGTAATCTATTTATGTTGGGCATTAGCCACTGAGATTAACTTTAAAGATTTTTCTTTTCTTTCTTTTTCTTTCTTTTTTTTTTTTTTTGAGATGGGATTTCACTAAGTTACAAAGGCTGACCTTGAATTTGTGCTCCTCCTCCCTCAATCCTTGTGATCCACCTGCACCACTGCACCTTGCTACAGAGAGATTCCTATCCAACAATTGGAATAACTATATAACCACTTGGAAATCTTAGAGATGTGCATTGAAATATTTAAAAGTATTCACAGTACCACTGTTTATAATACCTCCAAACTAAGTCTTTTTAGTAACTGATTATCATTAAATAGATATACCCAAATAGGAACCAAAACTGGAAATGTTATATGTGTGGGTAGTTCACTCTGTATTTTTTCATTGTATATATTACATTACATGTATTGTGTATTTATACCATAGTTTCTTTATCCATTCATCTATTGAAGGGCATCTAGGCTGGTTCCACAATCTAGCTATTATGAATTGAGCAGCTATGAACATTGATGTGGCTGCATCACTGTAGTAATCAGATTTTAAGTCCTTTGGGTATAGGCCAAGGAGTGGGATAGCTGGGTCAAATGGTGGATGCATTCCAAGTTTTCTAAGGAATCTCCACACTGCATTACAGAGTGGCTGCACCAACTTGCACTCCCACCAGCAATGTATGAGTGTACCCTTTCCCCCACATCCTCACCAACACCTATTGTTGCCTGAATTCTTAATAAAAGACATTCTAATTGGGTAAGATGAAATCTTAAGGTAGTTTTGATTTGCATTTCTCTTATAACAAGGGATATTGAACATTTTTTCATAAATCTGTTGATTGCTTGTAGATCTTCCTCTGTAAAGTGTCTGTAAGGCATATTTATCTACCCATCTATTGTTCTTGTATGGGTTAAGATGAGGAATCAAAGACCTTTATCAGAGCAGTTTAAACAAGAGTTCAGTATTGAAGAGTAAATACACTCTTTTACCTGTTCTGAATATAAATAAGGTTTTAGGGAAAAAAATAACCTAGATTGTAAGCAACGAAAAATAGCTCCCTAAAGATAAAAACAAATAATCTTGGTAATGAGGGTAAATCTTTGATGTTTTTGTGTGTTTGTGGATAGAAGATTCTAAAAATTAAATAAAAACAAGTGGTAAAAAACACACTAAAGAAACATACTGAAGTCACTCAAAGGGATAGTATAAGAGTTTAGAAAATTAAAAAAAGAACACAAAATACAGACTTGAAAGTGGTCTGTTGTCATTTTATCTTGAGAATACAGACTAAATCCATTAACTCTTATGGCAATTATACGTAGCACACAGTAAATGCTGATGCTCCCAAACAAAATTACAATTAATTGATTTCCATTGAACTGTGTTTCATTTAGCAATTGTTAGGAATGATTGAATCAGAAGAAAATTTAGATTTAAAGAACATAAGCTTCAGTAAAATTGAAAATAAATTTATTAAGAATGTCTAATTCGGTGAAGATGAATATATATGGTATATATTATTGTATTTTACTTAAAACTAGATTACATTATATTTCATTTATAGCAAGACAGTGAATTTTCTGCCACTTTGCAATGCTTTCAATTTTGTTTTAGCTAAGTGTGGTGGTGCATGCCTATAATCCTCTCAACTCTGGAGGTTGAGGTAGTAGGATGGCAAGTTCAAAGCCAGCCTCCACAACTTAGCAAAGTACTAAGCAGCTTAGCAAGACTCAGTCTCAAAATTAAAAATGAAAAGGGGCTGGGGATGTGGCCATCCCAGTGGCGCTCAGTTGTTGAGAGCCCTTAGTTTAATCCCTGCTACAAAAATAGGAAACAAAAAAGAATTGTTTTAAATTTTAAATGAGGGACTTCCAGAGACAGTAAGTCATGTGAAGGATAATCCTAATTTTTCCACCTGGGTAAGAGATATACATTACATATACACAAACATTTTCATTGGTAATACTGATTGCAGAGTCTTCACTTTTATAGCAAATATAGATGTAAATGCTAAAATGTTTGAATAATTAAATAATTTAAATATTTCATATCTTTTTTCTATCTTGCAAAGTATTGGGAATATATTTTTTTTTATAAAGAATGATATTCGTTTCTTTTCATCATGTTAGTTAACTACAAGTACTAAATATGATAAAAACAATTTCTGTATACTTATGTCAACTGTTTTTCTAAACAACTCATTCTCTTTCACATTAACCTTATTTTCTGAGTTTTATAAGCAAAGAAACAAGTTTAATGGAGATTAATAATCTTGTCTATTGTTTTACCTATTTGTAAAAGACACAATTAAAATACAGGTGAATTGTTCTAAATTCAAAGGCCATTAGCATAACCTCTATAAGATTTCCTCAATTGCATTCTACTCAAGGTATATATTAGTTTTTTTTTTCTCTCCTGGAAACTTTATCCTTTTTTTTTTTTTTTTCTAATACCAACCTTTAGGATTTACTGTATTTCCCAATGACAAAGCTAAGTGATGTATGGATTATTTTTAAGTGTATATATTATATTTATAAATCGGTTTAGAATTTAATGATTTTTATCTAGTCAATGTTATGTACCAGTGCTGTATTAGTGCATGTATTTATTCACTCAGCAAATATTTATCAAGTCCTTACTTTCCTCTAAAACTAAATTAGATTTTAATATTCTTTAGTCACTCAGGGCCAATTATCAATTAGTTTTTTATGTATGCAACAAAAAATAATTGAGGTCACAGGAACAACTATAATTTACCCTACATGTTGAAAAACTAATTACAAAGCAGAAAATAATCTATTTTACCATGTTTGCTCAATGCATATCTCATGATCTATGAGGAATGCAATATGAATTCATATAGATTTTCATGCAACTTTCTGGTCATTTTAGTACAATTAATGTAATCTGGTTATTGAAGCAGTAGATAACTCATATGAAACAAGATTTGCATTAAAATAATTTTAGAAGAAAATAGATATTATATGAATGTGTTTTAACCAAGAAAATAGCCAGTTAATTATTTAGCAATAAAGCATACTGAAGACATACCAAGTTCAAAAGAAATTCCTTTCTTTTCTCTTTTTTTTTTTTCAATTTGAAAACATAGTTCTGTATTTCTTTTTTTCCTTTGTGAAATAGATTAGATTGTTTCCTCTTTTTTATTTTACAGACTGCATTTTGATTCATTGTACATAAATGAGGTAAAACTTTTCATTTTTAAAGTTTTATGAGATGTAGATTCACACCATTTGTGTAATCGTACATGTACATAGGGTAATAATGTCTGTCTCAGTCTGCTATCTTTCCTTTCCCCACTTCCTCCCGTCCCATTTCCCTCTTACACAATCCAAAATTCCTCCATTCTTCTCTTACCCCCAGCCACCACCATCCCCACCATTATGTATCATCATCCACTTATCAGAGAAAACATTCCACCTCTGCTTTTTTGGGATTGATATATTTCACTTAGCATTATATTCTCCAACTCCATTTACCAGCAAATACTATAATTTTATTCTTCTTTATGGCTGAATAATATTCCATTGTGTATTTATACCAGTTTCTTTATCCATTCATCAATTGAAGGACATCTAGGTTAGTTCCACAATCTAGCTGTTGTGAATTGAGCAGCTATGAACATTGATGTGGCTGCTTTACTGTTATGCTGATTTTAAGTCCTCTGAGTATAAACTGAGGAAGGGAATAACTGGGTCAAATGGGTTCCAAGTATTCTGAGGAATCTCCATACTGCTTTCCAGAGTGGCTGCACCAATTTGCAACTCCACCAGCAATGTATTAGTGTGCCTTTTCCCCCACAACCATACCAGCACTTATTATTGCTTGTGTTCTTGATAATAGCCCTTCTCATTGGAGTTAGGTGAAATCTTAGGGTGGTTTTAATTACTAGGGAGGATGAGCACTTTTCATATATTTGTCGATCACCTGTGTATCTTCTTCTGTAAAGTGTCTGCCCAGTTCTTTATCCCATTTATTGATTGGGTTCTTTATATTTTTGGTGTAAAGTTTTATAAGTTCTTTATAAATTTTAGAGATTAGTGGTCTGTCTGAAGTGTGTGTGAAAAGATTTTTTTCCCCACTTTGTAGGCTCTCTTTCCATATTATTGATTGTTTCTTTTGCTGAGAAAATGCTTTTTAGTTTGAATCTGTTTCATTTATTGATTCTTGTTTTTATTTCTTGTGCTCTGGGGGTCTTGTTAAGGAAGTCTGGTCCTAAGCCAACAATGATGAAAATTTGGACCTACATTTTCTTCTCTTAGGTGCAGGGTCTCAAGTCTAATTCTTAGGCCCTTGATCCATTTGAGTTGAGTTTTGTACAGGGTGAGAGATAGAGATTTAATTTCATTTTACTGCATATGGATTTCCAGTTTTTCCAGCACCATTTGTTGACAGACCATCTTTTCTCTATTGTATGTTTCTGGCACCTTTGTCTAGTATGAGATAACTGTACTTATGTGGGTTTGTCTCTGTGTCTTCTATTCTTTACCATTGTCTATGTGTCTATTTTGGTGCCAATACCATGCTGGTTTTGTCACTATTCCTCTAATGTACAGTTTAAAGTCTGGTATTGTGATACCTGCTGCATCATTCTTCCTGCTCAGGATTGCTTTAGCAATTCTGGGTCTTCTGTTTTTCCAGATGAATTTCACCATAGAAATTCTTGTCTTAAAATTATACTTTCTTCAGATTCCCGTCAAGGTGGAAATGATTTCTTACTATTCTAGTTCTTGATAAATGCCTAAAATCTCTATTCTTATGTTTTATTTTTAAATATAATTAAATATATATCGTTTAAATTTCAATTTATTTCACTGAATAAAATCACAACTTAAACATATGCAAATTGCATTTTAGAGCTCATTCAGGGCAAATCAAAGTTGAAAAATAGGATTCTGATCATATCATGGAATGTAAGTTCATACAAAATGATATCATAAACCAATTCTTAACTTTGTTAATGCTATACATATGTAAAATCTCTTGACTTAATTACTGTCATATACACTTTAAGTGATTATATGTAATTCTATTTTATGTGGTGCATTTAAGTGACCTTCAAGAAAAATGTAGGATATTGAATGCTATTTATGATAAATTGTCACAATATTAAGACCCTATTGTCAGCCTAATGGCTGCTTTAATTATATACTTATATTTTTAAAAAGTTAAATTATCAAGTAATGTCAAAGCAGAAATATTTTCAAATATAGTTTCAATAATGGGTTTAGTTTTACTTTCAAATTACAATACCTCATTAGCTTTTAAAACTGAATTTTTATCATGTTCAGCAATATTAATTTATAGTAGGTTATGATAGAAAGGTAGGATAT